>JALMGA010000036.1:177500-237500 GCA_023333525.1 Aspidoscelis tigris stejnegeri | reverse complement strand
CCCTAACACTAGCTCAGCCCTGGCTCTAGCCCTAGCCCAACTCGTAGCCCTAACCCTATCCCTAACAATAGTCCTAGCCCTAAGCCTAGCCCTAGCCCTAGCCCTAGCCCTAGCCTAGCCCTAGCCCTAGCCCAAGCCCTAGCCCTAGCCCTAGCCCTAGCACTAGCACTAGCCCTAGCCCTAGCCCTAGCCCTAGCCCTAGCCGTAGCCCTAACCCTAACACTAACCCTAACCTTAAACCTAAACCGAACCCTAACCTTAGCCCAGCCATAGCCCTAGCCCTAGCCCTAACCCTCACTCTAACCCTCTACCTCACCTTCACACTAACCCTAACCCTAACACAAAACCTCACCTTAACCCAGCCCTAGCCATAGCCATAGCACTAGCATTAGCCCTGGTCCTGATCCTAGCCATAGCCCTAACCCTACTCATAGCACTAGGCTTAGGCCTAGGCCTAGGCCTAACCCTTCCTGTAACCCTAAACGTAACCCTAACCCTAAGCCTAACCTTGCCCGAACCTTAACCCTAACCATAACCCTAACCATAACCCTAGACCTAGCCTTGGCCCCAGCCCTAGCCCTACCCCTAGCCCGACCCCTACCCTTACCCCTACCCTTACCCTTACCCCTACCCCTACCCCTACCCCTACCCCTACCCCTACCCCTACCCCTACCCCTACCCCTACCCCTACCCCTACCCCTACCCCTACCCCTACCCCTACCCCTACCCCTACCCCTACCCCTACCCCTACCCCTAGCTCTAGCCCTAGCCCTAACCCTAGCCCTAGCCCTAACACTAACCCTCACCTTCACAATCACTCTCACCCTAACCCTGGCCTGGCCCTAGTCCTAGCAATAGATCTTACCCTAACCCTAGCCCTACACCTAATCCTAGCCTGAGCCCGAGCCCGAGCCGTCCACCGAGTTTTAGCCATAGCCATAGTCGTAGTACTAGGCCTAGGCCTAGGCCTAATCATTACCCTAGCCCTAGCCCTCACCCTCACCATCACCATCACCATCACCCTAACCCTCACCCTCACCCTCACCCTCACCCTAACTCTCACCCTCACCCAAACCCTCTACCTCTACCTCACCCTCACCCTCACCCTCACCCAAACCCTAACCTTAGCCCAGCCCTAGCACTAACCCTTGCCCTAAAACCTAACACTAACCCTAACACTAACACTAACCCTAACCCTAGACCTAGCACTAGCCCTAGCCCAAGCCGAACCTTAAGCTTAAACCTAGCCCTAGCCCATGCCCTAACACTCGCCGTACCCCTAACCCTAATCCTACCCCAGCCCTAGCCCTCGGCCTAGGCCTAGCATAGCCCTAGCCCTAGAAATAGTCCTAGTCCTAGTCCTAGTCCTAGTCCTAGTCCTAGTCCTAGTCCTAGTCCTAGTCCTAGTCCTAGTCCTAGTCCTAGTCCTAGTCCTAGTCCTAACGCAAACGCAAACGCTAACCCAAACCCTAACCCTAATCTTATCCCTAGCCCTAACCCTAACCCTAAACCTAGCCCAAGCCCAAGCCCAAGCCCTAGCCCTAAGGCTAACGCTAGCCCTAGCCCTAGTCGCACCACTAGGCCTAAACCTAAACCAAACCCTAACCCTAACCCTAATCCTAGCCCCAACCCTCACCCTCACCCTTACCCTCACGCTAGCTCAGCCCTGGCTCTACCCTTAGCCCAACCCGTCGCCCTAACCGTAACCCTAACCCTATACTTAGCCCTAAGCCTAGTCCTAGCCCTAACCCTAGCCCTAGCCGTAGCCCTAGCCCTAAACCTAAACCTAAACCTAAACCTAACCCTAACACTAACACTAACCATAACCCTAATCCAAACCCTAACCTTAGCCCAGTCATAGCCCTAGCCCTAGCCCTAGCCCTAGCCCTAGCCCTCAGCTTCAGCCTCAGCCTCAGCCTCAGCCTCAGCCTCAGCCTCAGCCTCACCCTCTCCCTCTCCCTCTCCCTCTCCCTCTCCCTCACCCTCACCCTAACCCTAACCCTAACCCTAATACTAACCGTAACCCTATTCCTAACACTAACCCTAACCATAGCACTAGCACAAGCCCTAGCCTAATCCTAACCTTAAGTTTAACCCTAGCCCTAGCCCTAGCCCTCGCCGTACCCCGAACCCTAACCGTAGCCCCAGCCCTAGCCCTCGGCCTAGGCGTAGCATAGCCCTAGCCCTCGAAGTAGTCTTTGTCCTCGTCCTCATCCTCGTCCTAACCCTAACCCTAGCCCAGCCCTAGCCCTAGTGCACAGCTAGCGCTAACGCAAATGCTAACCCTAACCCTAACCCTAACCCTATTCTTATCCCTAGCCCTAAACCTAACCCTTACCTCAGCCCAAGCCCAAGCCCAAGCCCTAAGCCTAACTCTAGCCCTATCCCTATCCCTAGTCGTAGCACTAGGCCTAGGCCAAAACCAAACCCTAACCCTAACCCTAACACCAGCCCGAGCCCTAGCCCTAGCCCTAGCCCTAGCCCTAGCCCTAGCCCTAGCCCAAGCCCTAGCCCTAGCCCTAGCCCTAGCCCTAGCCCTAGCCCTAGCCCTCACCCTCACCCTCACCCTCACCCTTACCCTCACCCTCGCGCTAGCTCAGCCCTGTCTCTAGCCCTAGCCAAACCCATCGCCCTACCATAACCCTAACACTAGCCCTAGCCCTAGCCCTAGCCCTAGCCCTAGGCCTAGCCCTAGCCCTAGCCCTAACCCGAGCCCTAACCCTAACCCAATCCCCAAACATAGCCCAGCGCGAGCCCGAGCCCGAGCCCTAGCACTAGCACGAGCCCTACCCTAGCCCTAACCCTAACGCGAGCCCTAACCCTCACCCTCACCCTCACCCTCACCCTCGCGCTAGCTCAACCCTGTCTCTAGCCCTAGCCCAACCCATCGCCCTACCATAACCCTAACACTAGCCCTAGCCCTAGCCCTCACCCTCACCCTCACCCTCGCGCCAGCTCAGCCCTGTCTCTAGCCCTAGCCCAACCCATCGCCCTACCATAACCCTAGCCCTAGCCCTAGCCCTAGCCCTAGCCCTAGCCCTAGCCCTAGCCCTAGCCCTAGCCCTAGCCCTAGCCCTAGCCCTAGCCCTAGCCCTAGCCCTAGCCCTAGCCCTAGCCCTAGCCCTAACCCGAGCCCTAAACCTAACCCAATCCCCAAACTTAGCCCAGCGCGAGCCCGAGCCCGAGCCCTAGCACTAGCACTAGCACTAGCCCTACCCTAGCCCTAACCCTAACCCTAACGCGAGGCCTAACTCTAACCCAATACCCAAACTTAGCCCAGCGCGAGCCCTAGCCCTAGCCCTAGCACTAGGCTTGCCCTACCCTAACCTTAACCCTAACCCTAACCCTTACCCTAACCCTAACCCTAACCCTAACCCTAACCCTAACCATAAACCTAACCCACGCCAGGCCCTAGCCGTAGCCATAACTCTAATGGTAACCCGAGCCCGAGCCCGAGCCCAAGCCGTAAGCCTAACCCTAGCCGTAGCCCTAGCCGTAGCCCTAGCCCTAGCCCTAACAGTAACACTAACGGTCACCTTCACCCTAGCCCTGCCCTCGCCATAGCCGTAGATATAGCCCTAATCCTAACCCTAGCCCTAAGCGTAATCCTAGCCCTAGCCGTAGCCCTACCCCTACCCCGAGCCCTACCCCGAGCTCGAGCTTGAGCACGAGCACGAGCACGAGCCCTAGCCCGAGTTGTAGCACTAGTCCTAGGCCTAAACAAAACCCTAACCCTAACCCTAGCCCTAACCCTAGCCATAGCCATAGCCCTAGGCATAGCCATCACCCTGACCCTGACCCTGACCCTGACCCTGACCCTGACCCTAACCCTAACCCTAACCCTAACCCTAACCCAATCCCCAAACTTAGCCCAGCGTGAGCCCGAGCCCGAGCACTAGCACTAGCACTAGCACTAGGACTAGCCGTAGCCGCAGCCCTAGCCCTAGCCCTAGCCCTAGCCCTAACCCTAACCCGAGCCCTAACCCTAACCCTAACCCTAACACTAGGGCTAGGGCTAGGGCTAGGGCTAGCGTCAGGGCTTGGGCTAGGCCTAGGGCTGCGGCTAGGGCTAGGACTAGGCCAAGTGCTAGTGGTAGGGCTCGGGCTCGGGCTGGGCTAAGGTTAGGGTTAGGGTTAGGGTTAGGGTTAGGGTTAGGGTTAGGGTTAGGGTTAGGGTTAGGGTTAGGGTTAGGGTTAGGGTTAGGGTTAGGGTTAGGGTTAGGGTTAGGGTTAGGGCTAGGGCCAGGGTTATGGCTACGGGTAGGCTTAGGGCTAGGGCTAGGGCTACGGCTCGTGTTATTGTTACGGTCAGTGCGACGGGTTGGGCTAGGGTTAGAGCCAGGGCTGAGCTAGCGTGAGGATGAGGGTGAGGGTGAGGGTGAGGGCTAGGGCTAGGGCTAGGGCTAGGGCTAGGGCTAGGGCTAGGGCTAGGGCTAGGGCTAGGGCTAGGGCTAAGGCTAGGGCTAGGGCTAGGGCTAGGGCTACGGTTAGGGTTAGGGTTAGGTAAGGGTTTGGTTTAGGCCTAGGCATAGTGCTACGACTAGGGATAGGGATAGGGCTAGGGTTAGGCTTAGGGCTAGGGCTTGGGCTTGGGCTAGGGTTAGGTTTAGGTTTAGGGCTAGGGATAAGAATAGGGTTAGTTTTAGTGTTAGCGTTTGTGTTAGTGCTAGCACTAGGGCTAGGGCTGGGCTAGGGTTAGGGTTAGGACTAGGACTAGGACTAGGACTATGACTACTTCTAGGGCTAGGGCTATGCTAGGCCTAGGCCGAGGGCTAGGGCTGGGGTAGGATTAGGGTTAGGGGTACGGCGAGGGCTAGGGTTAAGCTTAAGGTTAGGATTGGGGTAGGGCTAGTGCTAGTGCTAGAGTTAGGTTTAGGGTTAGGGTTAGGGTTAAGGCAAGGGTCAGGGCTCGGCTAAGGTTAGTGTTAGGTTTAGCTTTAGGATTTGGTTAGGTTTAGGGTTTGGGTTAGGGTTAGAGTTAGGGTTAGAGTTAGGGTTAGGGTTAGGGTTAGGGTTAGGGTTAGGGTTAGGGTTAGGGTAAGGGTTAGCGTTAGGATAAGGTTTAGGTTTAGGTTTAGGTTTAGGTTTAGGTTTAGGTTTAGGTTTAGGTTTAGGTTTAGGTTTAGGGTTAGGGTTAGGGTTAGGGTTAGGGTTAGGGTGAGGGTTAGGGTTAGGGTTAGGGTTAGCGTTAGGGTTAGGGTTAGGGTTAGGGTTAGGGTTAGGGTTAGGGTTAGGGTTAAGGTTAAGGTTAAGGTTAAGGTTAAGGTTAAGTTTAGGGCTAGGGCTAGAGCTAGGGCTAGGGCTAGGCTTAGGGCTAGGGCTCGGCTTAGGCATAGGACTAGGGCTAGAGCTAGAGTTTCTGTTAGGGGAAGGGGAAGGGGAAGGGGTAGGGGTAGGGGTACGGGTAGGGGTAGGGGTAGGGGTAGGGGTAGGGGTAGGGGTAGGGGTAGGGGTAGGGGTAGGGGTAGGGGTAGGGGTAGGGGTAGGGGTAGGGGTAGGGGTAGGGGTAGGTGTAGGGGTCGGGGTAGGGGTCGGGGTAGGGGTAAGGGTAGGGGTAGGGGTAGGGGTAGGGGTAGGGGTAGGTTTATGGGTAGGGCTAGGGCTAAGGCTAGGGCTAGGGTTAGTGTTAGTGTTAGGGTTAGTGTTAAAGTTAGGGTTCGGGCAAGGTTAGGCTTAGGGTTAGAGTTACGTTTAGGGTTACAGGAAGGGTTAGGCCTAGGCCTAGGCCTAAGCCTAGTGCTACGACTAGGGCTAGGGCTAGGGCTAGGATCAGGACCAGGGCTAATGCTAGTGATATGGCTATGGCTAGGGCTGGGTTACGGTGAGGTTTTGGGTTAGGGTTAGGGTTAGGGTGAAGGTGAGGGAGAGGGTTAGAGTGAGGGTTAGGGCTAGGGGTAGGGCTATGGCTGGGCTAAGGTTAGGGTTAGGGTTAGGGTTAGGGTTAGTGTTAGGGTTAGGGCTAGGGCTAGGGCTAGGGCTAGGGCTAGGGCTAGGGCTAGGGCTAGGGCTAGGGCTAGGGCTAGGGTTAGTGCTAGGGCTAGGGCTAGGCTAGAGCTAGGGCTAGGCTTAGGGCTAGGATTATTGTTAGGGGTAGGGTTAGGGCTACGGGGTGGGCTAGGGCTAGAGGCAGGGCTGAGCTAGTGTTAGGGTTAGGTTTAGGGCTCGGGTAAGGGTTAGGGCTAGGGCTAGGGCTAGGGCTAGGGCTAGGGCTGCGGCTAGTGCTAGTGCTAGTGCTAGTGCTAGTGCTAGTGCTAGTGCTAGTGCTAGTGCTAGTGCTAGTGCTAGTGCTAGGGCTAGGGCTCGGGCTCGGGTTCGCGCTGGGCTAAGTTTGGGGATTGGGTTAGGGTTAGGGTTAGGTTTAGGGTGAGGGTGAAGGTGAGGGTGATGGTGAGGGTCAGGGTCAGGTTCAGGTTCAGGTTCAGGTTCTGGGTCAGGGTCAGGGTCAGGGTCAGGGTCAGGGTGATGGGTAGGCCTATGGCTATGGCTATGGTTATGGCTATGGCTAGGGTTAGGGTTAGGGTTTTGTTTAGCGCTAGGACTAGTGCTACTACTAGGTCTAGGGCTCGGGTTCGTGCTCAAGCTCGGGCTCGGGGTAGGGCTTGGTCTCGGGCTAGGGCTAGGGCTAGGGCTAGGATTACGCTTAGGGCTAGGGTTAGGATTAGGGCTATTTCTACGGCAAAGGCGAGGGGCAGGGCTAGGGTGAAGGTGAGGATTAGTGTTAGTGTTAGGTCTAGGGCTAGGTCTAGGGCTAGGGCTAGGGCTAGGGCTAGGGCTAGGGCTAGGGCTACAGCTACGGCTAGGGTTAGGCTTATGGCTCGGGCTTGGGCTCGGAGTCGGGATACAATTAGAGTTATGGCTATGGCTAGGGCCTGGCGTGGGTTAGGTTTATGATTAGGGTTAGGGTTAGGGTTAGGTTTCGGGTTAGAGTTAGGATTAGTGGTAGGCCTAGGGCTAGGGTTAGCGTAAGGGCTAGGGCTAGGGCTAGGGCTAGGGCTAGGGCTATGGCAAGGGCTAGGGCTAGGGTTAGGCTGAGGGCTAGGGCTAGGGCTAGGGTTAGGGTTAGGGTTAGGGCTACGTGTTGGGCTAGGGCTAGAGCTAGGGCTCAGCTAGCATGAGTGTGAGTGTGAGGGCTAGGGCTAGGGCTAGGGCTAGGTGTTGTGTAGAGCTATGGCTAGGGCTACGGCTAGGGCTAGGGCTAGGGCTAGGATTTGGTTTAGGCCTAGGCCTAGTGCTATGACTAGGGCTAGGGATAGGGCTCGGGCTCGGGCTCACGCTCGAGCTTGGGCTTGGGCTAGGATTAGGCTTAGGCGTAGGCTTAGGGCTAGGGTTAGGGTTAGGGCTATTTGTATGGCTAGGGCCATGGCAGGGCTAGGTGAGGGTGAGGGTGAAGGTGATTGTTAGTGTTAGTGTTAGTGTTAGGGCTAGGACTAGGGCTACGGCTAGTGTTAGGCTTATGGGTCGGGCAAGGTTTAGGGCTAGGGTTACCTTTAGAGCTAAAGCTATGGCTTGGGCATGCGGTGAGTTAGCGTTAGGGTTCGGGTTCGGGTTCGGTTTAGAGTTAGGGTTAGGGCTAGGGCTAGGGCTAGGGCTAGGGTTAGGGCTAGGGCTAGGGCTAGGGCTAGGGCTAGGCCTAAGGCTAGGGCTAGGGCTAGGGCTATGGCTAGGGCTAGGGCTAGGGCTAGGGCTAGGGCTAGGTGTTGTGTAGAGCTATGGCTAGGGCTACGGGTAGGGCTAGGGCTAGGGCTAGGATTTGGTTTAGGCCTAGGCCAAGTGCTACGACTAGGGCTAGGGATAGGGCTCGGGCTCGGGCTCGAACTTCGGCTTGGGCTAGGATTAGGATTAGGCGTAGGCTTAGGGCTAGGGTTAGGGTTAGGGTTAGGGCTATTACTATGGCTAGGGCCATGGCAGGTCTAGGTGAGGGTGAGGGTCAAGGTGATTGTTAGTGTTAGTGTTAGTGTTAGGGCTAGGACTAGGGCTACGGCTAGGATTAGGCTTATGGCTCAGGCAAGTGCTAGGGATAGGGTTATCTTTAGATCTAACGCTATGGCTAGGGCATGTGGTGGGTTAGCGTTAGGGTTCGGGTTCGGGTTCGGGTTCAGTTTAGAGTTAGGGTTAGGGCTAGGGCTAGGGCTAGGGCTAGGGCTAGGGCTAGGGCTAGGCCTAAGGCTTGGGCTAGGGCTAGGGCTAGGGCTAGGGCTAGGGCTAGGGCTAGGTCTAGCGCTAGGGCTAGCGCTAGGGCTAGCGCTAGGGCTAGGGCTAGGGCTAGGGCTACGGCTAAGGCTAGGGCTAGGGGTAATCTTAGGATTAGGATTAGGAATAGGAATAGGGCTAGAGCTAGGGTTTGGGTTTGGGTTAGAGGTAGGGGTTGGGGTAGGGGTAGGGGTTGGGGTAGGGGTAGGGTTGGGGTAGGGGTTGGGTTAGGGGTAGGGGTAGGGGTAGGGGTAGGGGTAGGGTTATGGCTACGGATAAGGCTAGTGCTAGTGCTAGGGCTAGGGCAAGGCTTAGGGTTTGTGTTAGGGTTCGGTCTAGGGTTCGGGCTAGGTTTAGGCTTATGCTTAGGGCTACGACGGGTTAGGGGTAGTGTTAGTCTTAGGGTTAGTGTTAGGGTTAGGGTTAGGGCAAAAGCTAGGGCGAGGGCTATGGCGAGGGCTAGGCTTAGGACTAGGAATAGGAATAGGAATAGGCCTAGAGCTAGGGTTTGGGTTTGGGCTATAGCTCGGGCTAGGATCAGGGCAAGGCCTAGGGCCATGTCTCGGGCTAAGGCTAGGGCTAGGGCTAGGGCTAGGCTTATGGCTAGGGCTAGGGCTAGGGCTTGGGCTTGGGCTAGGGCTAGGCTTATGGCTAGGGCTAGGGCTAGGGCTTGGGCTTGGGCTAGGGTTAGGGTTAGGGCTAGGGCTAGGGCTAGGGATAAGATTAGGGTTAGGGTGAGCGTTTGCGTTTGCGTTTGCGTTAGCGCTAGCGCTAGCCCTCGGGCTAGAGCTGGGCTAGGGTAAGGTTTAGGACTAGGTCTAGGGCTAGAGCTAGGGCTAGGGCTAGGGCTAGGGCTTCGGCTAGGGCTAGGGCTAGGGCTAGGGCTAGGGCTAGGGCTAGGGCTAGGGCTAGGGCTAGGGCTAGGGCTAGGGCTAGGGCTAGGGCTAGGGCTAGGGCTAGGACTAGGGCTAGGGCTAGGGCTAGGGCTAGGATTAGGCCTAGACCTAGTGCTATTACTATGGCTATGGCTATGGCTAAAACTCTGGCGAGGGCTAGCGCTAGGATTAGGCGTAGCGCTAGGGTTAGGGTTAGATATATTGCTAGGACTAGGGTCAGGCGAGGGCTAGGTTGAGAGTGACGGTGAAGGTGAGGGTTAGTGTTAGTGTTGCTAGGGCTAGGGCTAGGGCTAGGGCTAGGGTGAAGGTGAGGTTTAGTGTCAGGTCTAGATCTAGGTTTAGGGCTAGGTCTAGGTCTAGGTCTAGGGCTAGGGTTAGGGTTAGGGTTAGGGTTAGGGTTAGGGTTAGGGTTAGGGTTAGGGTTAGGGTTAGGGTTAGGGTTAGGGTTAGGGTTAGGGTTAGGGTTAGGGTTAGGGTTAGGGTTAGGGTTAGGGTTAGGGTTAGGGTTAGGGTTAAAGCTATGGCTACGGCTGGGCTAAGGTTAGTGTTAGGTTTAGCTTTAGGGTTTGGTTAGGGTTAGGGTTAGGGTTAGGGTTAGGGTTCGGGTTAAGGTTAGGGTAGGGCTAGGGCTAGGGCTAGGGCTAGGGCTAGGGCTAGGGCTAGGGCTAGGGCTAGGGCTAGGGCTAGGGCTAGGGCTAGGACTAGGGCTAGGGCTAGGGCTAGGGCTAGGGCTAGGGCTAGGGCAAGGGCTAGGGCTAGGGCTGGGGCTAGGCTTAGGCTTAGGGCTAGGGCTTTGCTTAGGCATAGAACGAGGGCTAGAGCTAGGGTTTGGGTTAGGGGTAGGGGTAGGGGTAGGGGTAGGGGTTGGGGTAGGGGTAGGCTTAGGACTAGGAATAAGAATAGGAATAGGGCTAGAACTAGGTTTTGGGTTAGCGCTAGCCTTAGCCGTAGCCATAACGCTACCCCTACCGCTACCACTACCCCTAACCCTAACCTTAGCACAGCCCGAGCCCGAGACCTAGCACTAGCCCTAGCCCTAGCCCTAGCCGCAGCCCTAGGCCTAGCATAAGCCCTGACGCTAGCCCTAGCCCTAGCCCTAACCCAAACGCTAGTTCTAGCCCTACTCCTATTTCTATTTCTATTCCTAAGCCTAAACCTAAGCCTAGCCCTAGCCCTAGCCCTAGCCCTAGCACTAGCACTAGCACTAGCACTAACACTAGCACTAGCACTAACACTAGCACTAGCCCTAACACTAACGCTAACTTTAACCCTAAGCCTATGCCTAAGCCTGAGCCTAACCCTATACTTAACCATAACACAAACCCTATCAAAGCCTAGCTCTAACCCTAGCCCTAGCCCTAGCCATAGCTCTACACTACACCTAGCCCTAGCCCTAGCCCTAGCCCTAGGCATAGCTCTACACTACACCTAGCCCTTGCCCTTGCCCTAGCCCTAGCCCTAGCCCTCACACTCACACTCACACTCATGCTAGCTGAGCCCTGGCTCTAGCTCTAGCCCAACCTGTAGCCCTAACCCTAACACTAACCCTAGCCCTAGCCCTACCTACAGCCTAGCCCTAGCCCTAGCCCTAGCCCTTGCCCTAACCCTAGCTTAAGCCCTAGCCCTAGCCCTAACGCTAACCCTAGCCCTAGGCCTACCACTAACCCTAACTCTAACCCGAAGCCTAACCCTTACCCTAAACCTAAGCATAAACCTAACCCATGCCAGGCCCTTGCCATAGCCATAACTCTAATGGTAACCCAAGCCCGAGCCCGAGCCCGAGCCGTAAGCCTAAACCTAGCCGTAGCCCTAGCCCTAGCCCTAGCCCTAGCCCTAGCCCTAGCCCTAGCCCTAGCCCTAGCCCTAGCCCTAGCCCTAACACTAACACTAACACTAACACTAACCCTCACCTTCACCCTAGCCCTGCCCTCGCCATCGCCGTAGAAATAGCCCTAATCCTAATCCTACCCCTAAGCATAATCCTAGCCCTAGCCCTAGCCTGAGCCCGAGCCCTACCCCGAGCTTGAGCTTGAGCACGAGCACGAGCACGAGCCCTAGCCCTAGTTGTAGCACTAGTCGTAGGCCTAAACAAAACCCTAACCCTAACCCTAACCCTAACCCTAACCCTAACCGTAACCCTAACCCTAACCCTAACCCTAACCCTAGCCCTAGCCCTAGCCCTAGCCATAGCCATAGCCCTAGGCCTAGCCATCACCCTGACCCTGACCCTGACCCTGACCCTGACCCTGACCGTCACCCTAACCCTAACTCAATCCCCAAACTTAGCCCAGCGCGAGCCCGAGCACTAGCACTAGCACTAGCACTAGCACTAGCCGCAGCCCTAGCCCTAGCCCTAGCCCTAGCCCTAGCCCTAGCCCTAGCCCTAGACCTAGACCTAGACCTAGCCCTAGACCTAACCCTACCCCGAGCCCTAACCCTAACACTAGCTCAGCCCTGGCTCTAGCCCTAGCCCAACCCATAGCCCTAACCCTATCCCTAACAATAGCCCTAGCCCTAAGCCTAGCCCTAGCCCTAGCCCTAACACTAGCCCTAGCCCTAGCCCTAGCCCTTACTCTAGCCCTAGCCCTAGCCCTAGCCCTAGCCCTAACCCTAACCCTAACCCTAACCCTAACCTTAAACCTAACCCAAACCCTAACCTTAGCCCAGCCATAGCCATAGCCCTAGCCCTAACCCTCACTCTAACCCTCTCCCTCACCTTCACCTTCACACTAACCCTAACCCTAACCCAAAACCTCACCTTAACCCAGCCCTAGCCATAGCCATAGCACTAGCATTAACCCTGGTCCTGACCCTAGCCATAGCCCTAGCCCTACTCGTAGCACTAGGCTTAGGCCTAAGCCTAGGCCTAACCCTTCCTGTAACCCTAAACGTAACCCTAACCCTAAGCCTAACCTTGCCCGAACCTTAACCCAACCCTAACCCTAACCCTAACCCTAACCCTAGCCCTAGCCTTGGCCCTAGCCCTAGCCCTAGCCCTAGCCCTAGCCCTAGCCCTAGCCCTAGCCCTAGCCCTAGCCCTAGCCCTAGCCCTAGCCCTAGCCCTAGCCCTAACCCTAGCCCTAGCCCTAGCCCTAACACTAACCCTCACCTTCACAATCACCCTCACCCTAGCCCTGGCCTGGCCCTAGTCCTAGCAATAGATCTACCCCTAACCCTAGCCCTACACCTAATCCTAGCCTGAGCCCGAGCCCGAGCCGTCCACCGAGTTTTAGCCATAGCCATAGTCGTAGTACTAGGCCTAGACCTAGGCCTAATCCTTACCCTAGCCCTAGCCCCCACCCTCCCGCTAGCTCAGCCCTGGCTCTAGCCCTAGCCCAAACTGTCGCCCTAATCCTAACCATAAAACTAGCCCTAGCCCTAAGCCTAGCCCTAGCCCTAGCCCTAGCCCTAGGCCTAACCCTCACCCTCACCCTCACCCTCACCCTCACTTTCACCCTAACACTCACCCTCACCCTCACCCTCTCCCTCTCCCTCTCCCTCTCCCTCACCCTCACCCTCACCCTCACCCAAACCCTAACCTTAGCCCAGCCCTCGCACGAACCCTTGCCCTAAAACCTAACACTAACCCTTACACTAACCCTAACAGTAACACTAACACTAACACTAACCCTAACCCTAGCCCTAGCTAGGGCTAGGGCTTGGGCCAGGGTTAGGGTTAGGGTTAGGGTTAGGGCTATTGCTAGGACTAGGGCCAGGCCAATGCTAGGTTTAGGTTGAGGGAGAAGGTGAGGGTTAGGATTAGGGCTAGGGCTAAGGGTAGTGCTAGGGCTAGGGCTTGAGCCAGGGTTAGGGTTAGGGTTAGGGCTAGGGATAAGATTAGGGTTAGTGTTAGGGTTAGAGTTTGCACTAGGGCTAGGGCTGGGCTACGGTTAGGGTGAGGACTAGGACTAGGACTACTTCTAGGGCTAGGGCTATGCTAGGCTTATGCCGAGGGCTAGCCCTAGCCCTAGCCCTAGCCCTAGCCCTAATCCTAACCCTAAACCAAACCCTAAACCTAACCCTAACCCAAACCCTAACCTTTGCACAGTCGTAGCCCTAGCCCTAACCCTCACCCTTACCCTCTCCCTCCCCATCTCCCTAACCCTCACCCTCACCCTCACCCTAACCCTGACCCTGACCCTCACCCTAACACTAACCCTAATACTAACCCTAACACTAACCCTAGCCCTAGCACTAGCCCTAGCCCAATCCTAACCTTAAGCTTAACCCTAGCCCTAGCCCTAGCCCTCGCCGTACCCCTAAACGTAATCCTACCCCAGCCCTAGCCCTCGTCCTAGGCCTAGCATAGCCCTAGCCCTAGAAGTAGTCCTAGTCCTAGTCCTAGTCCTAACCCTAAACCTAGCCCAGCCCTAGGTCTAGTACTAGCGCTAACGCAAACACTATTCCAAACCCTAACCCTAACCCTAGCCCTAGTCCTAGCCCTAGTCGTACCACTAGGCCTAAGCCTAAACCAAACCCTAGCCCTAGCCCTAGCCCTAGCCCTAGCACTAGCCCTAGTCCTAGCCCTAGCCCTAGCCCTAGTCGTAGCCCGAGCCCTAGCCCAAACCCTCACCATCACCATCACCCTCACGCTAGCTCAGACCTGTATCTAGCCCTAGCCGAAGGAGTCGCCCTGACCGTAACCCTAAGCCTAGCCCTAGCCCTAAGCCTAGTCCTAGCCCTAGCCCTAGCCATTACCCTCACCCTAAACCTAAACCTAACCCTAACCTTAGCCAGGTCATCGCCCTAGCCCTAGGCCTAGCCCTAACCCTCTTCCTCTCCCTCTCCCTCTCCCTCTCCCTCTCCCTCTCCCTCACCCCAACCCAAACCCGAATCTTAGCCCAGCCCTAGCCCTAACCCTGTCCCTAAAACCTAACCCTAACCCTAACACTAAACTTAACCATAACCCTAGTCCTAGCACTAGCCCAATCCTAACTTTAAGCTTAACCCTAGCCCTATCCCTAGCCCTAGCCCTAGCCCTCACCGTACCCCTACCCCTACACCTAGCCCCAGCCCTAGCGCTCGGCCTAGGCCTAGCATAGCCCTAGCCCTAGAAGTAGTCCTAGTCCTAGTCCTAGTCTTAGTCCTAATCCTAACCCTAACACTAACCGTAGCCCAGCCCTAGCCCTAGTGCAAAATCTAACCCTAACCCTAACCCTAATCTTATCCCTAGATCTAGCCCTAGCCCTAACCGTAGCCCTAGCCCTAGCCCTCGCCGTACCCCTACCCCTACCCCTAGCCCCAGCCCTAGCCCTCGGCCTAGGCCTAGCATAGCCCGAGCCCTAGAAGTAGTCCTAGTCCTAGTCCTAGTCCTAGTCCTAGTCCTAGTCTTAGTCCTAGTCCTAACCCTAACCCTAACCGTAGCCCAGCCCTAGCCCTAGTGCAAAATCTAACCCTAACCCTAACCCTAATCTTATCCCTAGCCCTAGCCCTAGCCCTAGCCCTAGCCCTAACCCTAGCCCTAATCCTAGCCCTAACCTTAGCCCACCCCTAGCCCTAACCCTGGCCCTAAAACCTAGCCCTAACCCAAACACTAACACTAACCTTAACCCTAATCCTAGCCCTAGCACTAGCACTAGCCCTAGCCGAATCCTAACCCGAGCTTTAGCCATAGCCATAATCGTAGCGCTAGGCCTAGGCCTAATCCTAATCCTAACCCTAACCCTAGCCCTAGCCCTAGCCCTAGCCATAGCCATAGCCCTAGGCCTAGCCATCACCCTGACCCTGACCATGACCCTGACCCTGACCGTCACCCTAACCCTAACTCAATCCCCAAACTTAGCCCAGCGCGAGCCCGAGCACTAGCACTAGCACTAGCACTAGCCGCAGCCCTAGCCCTAGCCCTAGCCCTAGCCCTAGCCCTAGCCCTAGCCCTAGCCCTAGCCCTAGCCCTAGCCCTAGCCCTAACCCTACCCCGAGCCCTAACCCTAACCCTAACACTAGCTCAGCCCTGGCTCTAGCCCTAGCCCAACCCATAGCCCTAACCCTATCCCTAACAATAGCCCTAGCCCTAAGCCTAGCCCTAGCCCTAGCCCTAACACTAGCCCTAGCCCTAGCCCTAGCCCTTACTCTAGCCCTAGCCCTAGCCCTAGCCCTAACCCTAACCCTAACCCTAACCCTAACCTTAAACCTAACCCAAACCCTAACCTTAGCCCAGCCATAGCCCTAGCCCTAGCCCTAACCCTCACTCTAACCCTCTCCCTCACCTTCACCTTCACACTAACCCTAACCCTAACCCAAAACCTCACCTTAACCCAGCCCTAGCCATAGCCATAGCACTAGCATTAACCCTGGTCCTGACCCTAGCCATAGCCCTAGCCCTACTCGTAGCACTAGGCTTAGGCCTAAGCCTAGGCCTAACCCTTCCTGTAACCCTAAACGTAACCCTAACCCTAAGCCTAACCTTGCCCGAACCTTAACCCAACCCTAACCCTAACCCTAACCCTAACCCTAACCCTAGCCCTAGCCTTGGCCCTAGCCCTAGCCCTAGCCCTAGCCCTAGCCCTAGCCCTAGCCCTAGCCCTAGCCCTAGCCCTAGCCCTAGCCCTAACCCTAGCCCTAGCCCTAGCCCTAACACTAACCCTCACCTTCACAATCACCCTCACCCTAGCCCTGGCCTGGCCCTAGTCCTAGCAATAGATCTACCCCTAACCCTAGCCCTACACCTAATCCTAGCCTGAGCCCGAGCCCGAGCCGTCCACCGAGTTTTAGCCATAGCCATAGTCGTAGTACTAGGCCTAGACCTAGGCCTAATCCTTACTCTAGCCCTAGCCCCCACCCTCCCGCTAGCTCAGCACTGGCTCTAGCCCTAGCCCAAACTGTCGCCCTAATCCTAACCATAACACTAGCCCTAGCCCTAAGCCTAGCCCTAGCCCTAGGCCTAACCCTCACCCTCACCCTCACCCTCACCCTCACTTTCACCCTAACACTCACCCTCACCCTCACCCTCTCCCTCTCCCTCTCCCTCTCCCTCTCCCTCACCCTCACCCTCACCCAAACCCTAACCTTAGCCCAGCCCTAGCACGAACCCTTGCCCTAAAACCTAACACTAACCCTTACACTAACCCTAACAGTAACACTAACACTAACACTAACCCTAACCCTAGGCCTAGCTAGGGCTAGGGCTTGGGCCAGGGTTAGGGTTAGGGTTAGGGTTAGGGCTATTGCTAGGACTAGGGCCAGGCCAATGCTAGGTTTAGGTTGAGGGAGAAGGTGAGGGTTAGGATTAGGGCTAGGGCTAAGGGTAGGGCTAGGGCTAGGGCTTGAGCCAGGGTTAGGGTTAGGGTTAGGGCTAGGGATAAGATTAGGGTTAGTGTTAGGGTTAGAGTTTGCACTAGGGCTAGGGCTGGGCTACGGTTAGGGTGAGGACTAGGACTAGGACTACTTCTAGGGCTAGGGCTATGCTAGGCTTATGCCGAGGGCTAGCCCTAGCCCTAGCCCTAATCCTAACCCTAAACCAAACCCTAAACCTAACCCTAACCCAAACCCTAACCTTTGCACAGTCGTAGCCCTAGCCCTAACCCTCACCCTTACCCTCTCCCTCCCCATCTCCCTAACCCTCACCCTCACCCTCACCCTAACCCTGACCCTGACCCTCACCCTAACACTAACCCTAATACTAACCCTAACACTAACCCTAGCCCTAGCACTAGCCCTAGCCCAATCCTAACCTTAAGCTTAACCCTAGCCCTAGCCCTAGCCCTCGCCGTACCCCTAAACGTAATCCTACCCCAGCCCTAGCCCTCGTCCTAGGCCTAGCATAGCCCTAGCCCTAGAAGTAGTCCTAGTCCTAGTCCTAGTCCTAGTCCTAACCCTAAACCTAGCCCAGCCCTAGGTCTAGTACTAGCGCTAACGCAAACACTATTCCAAACCCTAACCCTAAACCTAGCCCTAGTCCTAGCCCGAGTCGTACCACTAGGCCTAAGCCTAAACCAAACCCTAGCCCTAGCCCTAGCCCTAGCCCTAGCACTAGCACTAGCCCTAGTCCTAGCCCTAGCCCTAGCCCTAGTCGTAGCCCGAGCCCTAGCCCAAACCCTCACCATCACCATCACCCTCACGCTAGCTCAGCCCTGTATCTAGCCCTAGCCGAACGAGTCGCCCTGACCGTAACCCTAAGCCTAGCCCTAGCCCTAAGCCTAGTCCTAGCCCTAGCCCTAGCCATTACCCTCACCCTAAACCTAAACCTAACCCTAACCTTAGCCCAGTCATCGCCCTAGCCCTAGGCCTAGCCCTAACCCTCTTCCTCTCCCTCTCCCTCTCCCTCTCCCTCTCCCTCACCCCAACCCAAACCCGAATCTTAGCCCAGCCCTAGCCCTAACCCTGTCCCTAAAACCTAACCCTAACCCTAACACTAAACTTAACCATAACCCTAGTCCTAGCACTAGCCCAATCCTAACTTTAAGCTTAACCCTAGCCCTAGCCCTAGCCCTAGCCCTCACCGTACCCCTACCCCTACACCTAGCCCCAGCCCTAGCGCTCGGCCTAGGCCTAGCATAGCCCTAGCCCTAGAAGTAGTCCTAGTCCTAGTCCTAGTCTTAGTCCTAATCCTAACCCTAACACTAACCGTAGCCCAGCCCTAGCCCTAGTGCAAAATCTAACCCTAACCCTAACCCTAATCTTATCCCTAGATCTAGCCCTAGCCCTAACCGTAGCCCTAGCCCTAGCCCTCGCCGTACCCCTACCCCTACCCCTAGCCCCAGCCCTAGCCCTCGGCCTAGGCCTAGCATAGCCCGAGCCCTAGAAGTAGTCCTAGTCCTAGTCCTAGTCCTAGTCTTAGTCCTAGTCCTAACCCTAACCCTAACCGTAGCCCAGCCCTAGCCCTAGTGCAAAATCTAACCCTAACCCTAACCCTAATCTTATCCCTAGCCCTAGCCCTAGCCCTAGCCCTAGCCCTAGCCCTAGCCCTAGCCCTAATCCTAGCCCTAACCTTAGCCCACCCCTAGCCCTAACCCTGGCCCTAAAACCTAGCCCTAACCCAAACACTAACACTAACCTTAACCCTAATCCTAGCCCTAGCACTAGCACTAGCACTAGCCGAATCCTAACCCGAGCTTTAGCC
Source organism: Aspidoscelis tigris stejnegeri (assembly GCA_023333525.1). Classification (NCBI taxonomy): domain Eukaryota; kingdom Metazoa; phylum Chordata; class Lepidosauria; order Squamata; family Teiidae; genus Aspidoscelis; species Aspidoscelis tigris. The sequence continues at coordinate 219,356 of JALMGA010000036.1, read as the reverse complement.
ATAGCCATAATCGTAGCGCTAGGCCTAGGCCTAATCCTAATCCTAACCCTAACCCTAGCCCTAGCCCTATCCCTATCCCTATCCCTAGCCCTAGCCCTAGCCCTAGCCCTAGCCCTAGCCCTAGCCCTAGCCCTAGCCCTAGCCCTAGTCCTAGTCCTAATCACAGTCCTAGTCCTAGTCCTAGTCCTAGCCCTAGCCCTAGCCCTAGCCCTAGCCCTAGCCCTAGCCCTAGCCCTAGCCCTAGCCCTAGACGCAGCCCTTCCCTAGGCCTAGCCCTGACCCTAGCTTAAGCCCTAGCCCTAGCCGTAGCACTAGGCCTAACCCTAACCCTAAGCGTAAGCCTAAGCCTAAGCCTAAGCCTAGCCCTAACCCAAGCCGGAACCCTAACACAAACCCTAACTCTAAGCCTAGCCCTAGCCCAAGCCCTAACACTAACCCTCACCTTCACCCTCACCCACAGCCTAGCCCAGCTCTGGCCATAGATGTAGAAATAGCCCTAGTGCTAGTGCTAGGGCTAGGGTTAGGGTTAATGTTAGTGTTTGGGTTAGGGTTAGGGTTAGGTTTTAGGGCCAGAGTTAGGGCTAGAGCTGGGCTAAGGTTAGGGCTAGGGTTAGGGCTAGGGCTAGGCCGAGGGCTAGGCCGAGGGCTAGGACTAGGACTAGGGCTAGGGCTAGGGCTAGGGCTAGGGCTAGGGCTAGGGCTAGGGCTAGGGCTAGGGCTACGGCTAGGGCTAGGGCTAGGGCTAGGGCTAGTGCTGGGGCTAGGGTTAGGGTTAGGATTAAGCCTAGGCCTAGGCCTAGTGCTACGAATATGGCTATGGCTAAAGCTCGGTTCGGGCTAATGCTCGGGCTCGGACTAGGAATAGGCTTAGGGCCAGGGTTAGGGTTAGGGCTATTGCTAGGACTAGGGCCAGGCCAGGGCTAGGTTTAGTGTGAGGGAGAAGGTGAGGCTTAGGATTAGGGCTAGGGCTAAGGTTAGGGCTAGGGCTAGGGCTAGGGCTAGGGCTAGGGCTAGGGCTAGGGCTAGGGCTAGGGCTAGGGCTAGGGCTAGGGCTAGGGCTAGGGCTAGGGCTAGGGCTTGGGCTTGGGCTTGGGCCAGGGTTAGGGTTAGGGTTAGGGCTAGGGATAAGATTAGGGTTAGTGTTAGGGTTAGAGTTTGCACTAGGGCTAGGGCTGGGCTACGGTTAGGGTGAGGACTAGGACTAGGACTTGGACTTGGACTAGTACTACTTCTAGGGTTAAGGCTATGCTAGGCCTAGGCCGAGGGCGAGGGCTGGGGCTGGGGCTAGGGGTAGGGGTAGGGGTACTTCGAGGGCTAGTGCTACGGCTAGGGTTAGGGTTAAGGTTAGTGTTAGTGTTACGGTTAGGGTTAGGGTTAGGTTTTAGGGGCAGGGTTAGGGCTAGGGCTGGGCTAAGGTTAGGGTTTGGGTTAGGGTGAGGGTGATAGTTGGGTTAGGGCTAGGGCTAGAGCTAGGGCTAGGGCTAGGGCTAGGGCTAGGGATAAGATTAGGGTTAGGGTTAGGGTTAGGGTTAGGGTTAGATTTTGCAGTAGGGCTAGGGCTGGGCTACGGTTAGGTTTAAGGTTAGGACTAGGACTAAGACTAGGACTACGACTAGGACTACTTCTAGGGCTAGGGCTATGCTAGGCCTAGGCCGAGGTCTAGGGCTGGGGCTAGGGGTAGCGGTAGGGGTACGACGAGGGCTAGGGCTAGGGCTAGGGTTAGGGCTAGGGCTAGGGTTAAGCTTAAAGTTAGGATTGGGCTAGTGCTAGTGCTAGCACTAGGGTTAGGGTTAAGGTTAGTGTTAGGGTTAGGGTTAGGTTTTAGGGCCAGGGTTAGGGCTAGGGCTGGGCTAAGGTTAGGGTTTGGGTTGGGGTGAGGGAGAGGGAGTGGGAGATGAAGAGGGTTAGGGCTAGGGCGATGACTGGGCTACGGTTAGGGTTTGGGTTAGGGTGAGGGTGAGGGTTAGGGCTAGGTCTAGGTCTAGGGCTAGGTCTAGGTCTAGATCTAGGTCTAGGTCTAGGGCTAGGTCTAGGTCTAGAGCTAGGGCTAGGGCTAGGGCTAGGGCTAGGGCTAGGGCTAGGGCTAGGGCTAGGGCTAGGGCTAGGGCTAATGTTAGGGTTACGGTCAGGGCGACGAGTTGGGCTAGGGCTAGATACAGGGCTGAGCTAGCGTGAGGGTGAGGGTGAGGGTGAGGGCTAGGGCTTGGGCTAGGGCTAGGGCTAGGGCTAGGGCTAGGGCTAGGGCTAGGGCTAGGGCTAGGGCTAGGGCTAGGGCTAGGGTTAGGATTAGGGTTAGGTTTTGGTTTAGGCTTAGGCCTAGTGGTACGACTAGGGCTAGGGCTAGGGTTAGCCTTAGGGCTAGGGCTTGGGTTTGGGCTAGGGTTATGGTAAGGGTTAGGGTTAGGGCTAGGGATAAGATTAGGGTTAGGGTTAGGGTTTGGGTTAGCGTTTGCATTAGCGCTAGCACTAGAGCTAGGCCTGGGCTAGGTTTATGGTTAGGGTTAGGACAAGAACTAGGACTCGGACTAGGACTAGGACTATTAGTAGGACTAGCACTAGGACTAGGACTAGGACTAGGACTAGGACTACTTCTAGGGCTAGGGCTGTGCTAGGCCTAGGCCGAGGGCTAGGGCTGGGTTAGGATTAGGGTTATGGGTACGGCGAGGGCTACGGTTAAAGGTAAGGTTAGGATTGGGCTATGGCTAGTGCTAGTGCTAGGGTTAGGGTTAGGGTTAGGGTTAGGGTTACGGTTAGCGTTAGGGTTAGGGTTAGTGTTAGGTTTTAGGGCAAGGGTTAGGGCTAGGGCTGGGTAAGGTTAGGGTTTGTGTTAGAGTTAGGGTGAGGGTGAGGGTGAGGGAGAGGGAGAGGGAGAGGGTTAGGGTGAGGGTTAGGGCTAGGGCTATGACTGGGCAAAGGTTAGGGTTTGGGCTAGGGCTAGGGTTAGGGCTAGGGCTAGGGCTTGGGCTAGGGCTAGGGCTAGGGCTAGGGCTAGGGTTTGGTTTAGGCCTAGGCCTAGTGCTAAGACTAGGGATAGGGATAGGGCTAGGGTTAGGGCTAGGGTTAGGCTTAGGCTTAGGGCTAGGGCTTGGGCTTGGGCTAGGTTTAGGTTTAGGGTTAGGGCTAGGGTTAGGGCTAGGGTTAGGGCTAGGGTTAGGGTTAGGATTAGGCCTAGGCCTAGTGCTACGATTATGGCTATGGCTAAAGCTCGGGCTCGGGCTCGGGCTAGGATTAGGCTTAGGTCTAGAGATAGGTTTCGGGCTATTTCTACATCTACGGCCAGAGCAGGGCTAGGCTGAGGGTGAGGGTGAAGGTGAGGATTAGTGTTAGGGCTAGGGCTAGGGCTAGGCTTAGAGTTAGGGTTTGTGTTAGGGTTCCGGCTTCGGTTAGGGCTAGGCTTAGTCTTAGGCTTACGCTTAGGGTTAGGGTTAGGCCTATTGCTACGGCTAAGGCTAGGTCTTAAGGTAGGGTCAGGGCTAGGACTAGGGAAGGGCTGCGGGTAGGGCTAGGGCTAGGGCTAGGGCTAGGGACTAGGACTAGGACTAGGACTAGGGCTTGGGCTAGGCCTAGGCCTAGGCCTAGGGCTAGGGCTAGGGCTAGGGTCAGGGTTATGATTAGGCCTAGGCCTAGTGCTACGATTATGGCTATGGCTAAAGCTCGGGCTTGGGCTTGGGCTCGGGCTAGGGTTAGGCGTAGGGCCAGGGTTAGGGTTAGGGCTATTGCTAGGACTAGGGCGAGGCCAGGGCTAGGGTTAGCGTGAGGGTGAAGGTGAGGGTTAGTATTAGGGCTAGGGCTAGGGCTCGGGTTAGGCTTTGGGCTAGGGCTAGGGCTAGGGCTACGGATAAGATTAGGGTTAGGGTTAGGGTTAGGGTTAGAGTTTGCACTAGGGCTAGGGCTGGGCTACGGTTAGGGTTAGGACTAGGACTAGGACTAGGACTAGGACTAGGACTTGGACTAGGACTAGGACTACTTCTAGGGTTAGGGCTATGCTAGGCCGAGGCCGAGGGCTAGGGCTGGGATTGGGGTAGGGTTAGGGGTACTTCGAGGGCAAGTGCTACGGCTAGGGAAAGTGTTAAGGTTAGTGTTAGTGTTAGGGTTAGGGTTAGGTTTTAGGGCCAGGGTTAGGGCTAGGGCTGGGCTAAGGTTAGGGTTTGGGTTAGGGTGAGGGTGAGGGTTAGTGTTAGGGCTAGCGCTAGGGCTAGGCTTAGAGTTAGGGTTTGCGTTAGGGTTCCGGCTTGGGTTAGGGCTAGGGCTAGGGTTAGGCTTAGGCTTAGGCTTAGGCTTACGCTTAGGGTTAGGGTTAGGCCTAGTGCTACGGCTAGGGCTAGGGCTTAAGCTAGGGTCAGGGCTAGGCCTAGGGAAGGGATCTGGCTAGGGTTAGCGCTAGGGCTAGGGTTAGGGTTAGGGCTAGTCCTAGGGCTAGGAATAGGACTAGGATTGGGATTAGGGCTAGGGCTAGGGCTAGGGCTAGGGCTAGGGCTAGGGCTAGGGCTAGGGCTAGGGCTAGGGCTAGGGCTAGGGCTAGGGCTAGGGTTAGGGTTAGGATTAGGATTAGGCCTAGGCCTAGCGCTACGATTATGGCTATGGCTAAAGGTCGGGTTAGGATTCGGCTAGTGCTAGTGCTAGTGCTAGGGCTAGGGTTAGGGTTAGGGTTAGGTTTAAGGTTAGTGTTAGGGTTATGGCTAGGTTTTAGGGCCAGTGTTAGGGCTAGGGGTGGGCTAAGGTTAGGGCTAGGGTTAGGGCTAGGGTTAGGGCTAGGCCGAGGGCTACGGTTAGGGCTAGGGCTAGGGCTAGGGCTAGGGCTAGGGCTAGGGCTAGGGCTAGGGCTAGGGCTAGGGCTAGGGCTAGATCTAGGGATAAGATTAGGGTTAGGGTTAGGGTTAGATTTTGCACTAGGGCTAGGGCTGGGCTACGGTTAGGGTTATGGTTAGGACTAGGACTAGGACTACTTCTAGGGCTAGGGCTATGCTAGGCCTAGGCCGAGAGCTAGGGCTGGGGCTAGGGGTAGGGGTAGGGGTACGGCGAGGGCTAGGGCTAGGGGTAGGGCTAGGGGTAGGGCTAGGGCTAGGGTTAAGCTTAAAGTTAGGATTGGGCTAGTGCTAGTGCTAGGACTAGGGTTAGGGTTAAGTTTAGTGTTAGGGTTAGGGTTAGGGTTAGGTTTTAGGGCCAGGGTTAGGGCTCGGGCTGGGCTAAGGTTAGGGATTGTGTTGGGGTGAGGGAGAGGGAGAGGGAGAGGGAGAGGAAGAGGGTTAGGGCGACGTCTAGGGCGATGACTGGGCTAAGGTTAGGGTTTGGGTTAGGGTGAGGGTGAGGGTTAGGGTGAGGGTTAGGGCTAGGGCTAGGGCTAGGGCTAGGGCTAGGGCTAGGGCTAGGGCTTGGGCCACGGTTAGGTTTAGGGTTAGGGCTATTGCTAGGACTAGGGCCAGGCCAAGGCTAGGCTTAGGTTGAGGGAGAAGGTGAGGGTTAGGATTAGGGCTAGGGCTAAGGCTAGGGCTAGGGCTTGAGCCAGGGTTAGGGTTAGGGTTAGGGCTAGGGATAAGATTAGGGTTAGTGTTAGGCATAGAGTTTGCACTAGGGCTAGGGCTGGGCTACGGTTAGGGTGAGGACTAGGACTAGGACTAGGACTAGGACTACTTCTAGGGCTAGGGCTATGCTAGGCCTAAGCCGAGGGCTAGGCCTAGCCCTAGCCCTAATCCTAACCCTAACCCTAACCCTAACCCTAACACTAACCCAAACCCTAACCTTTGCCCAGTCGTAGCCCTAGCCCTCACCCTCACCCTCACCCTTTCTCTCCCCCTCTCCCTAACCCTCCCCCTCCCCCCTCCCCCTCACCCTAACACTAACCTTAACACTAACCCTAGCACTAACCATAGCCCTAGCACTAGCACTAGCCCAATCCTAACCTTAAGCTTAACCCTAGCCCTAGCCCTAGCCCTAGCCCTCGCCGTACCCCTAAACTTAATCCTACCCCAGCCCTAGCCCTCGTCCTAGGCCTAGCATAGCCCTAGCCCTAGAAGTAGTCCTAGTCCTAGTCCTAGTCCTAGTCCTAGTCCTAGTCCTAGTCCTAGTCCTAGTCCTAGTCCTAGTCCTAACCCTAAACATAGCCCAGCCCTAGCTCTAGTGCTAGCGCTAACGCAAACACTATTCCAAACCCTAACCCTAACCCTAGCCCTAGTCCTAGCCCTAGTCGTACCACTAGGCCTAAGCCTAAACCAAGCCCTAGCCCTAGCCCTAGCCCTAGCCCTAGCCCTAGCCCTAGCCCTAGCCCTAGCCCTAGCCCTAGCCCTAGCCCTAGCCCTAGTCCTAGCCCAAGCCCTAGCCCAAGCCCTCACCATCACCATCACCCTCACGCTAGCTCAGCCCTGTATCTAGCCCTAGCCCAACGAGTCGCCCTGACCGTAACCCTAAGCCTAGCCCTAGCCCTAAGCCTAGCTCTAGCCCTAGCCCTAGCCCTAGCCCTAACCCTAGCCCTAACCCTCACCCTAAACCTAACCCTAACCCTAACCCTAACCCTAACCCTAACCCTAACCCAAACCTTAGCCCAGTCATCGCCCTAGCCCTAGCCCTAACCCTCTACCTCTCCCTCTCCCTCTCCCTCACCCCAACCCAAACCCTAATCTTAGCCCAGCCCGAGCCCTAACCCTGTCCCTAAAACCTAACCCTAACCATAACCCTAACACTAAACTTAACCCTAACCCTAGTCCTAGCACTAGACCAATCCTAACTTTAAGCTTATCCCTAGCCCTAGCCCTAGCCCTCGCCGTACCCCTACCCCTAAACCTAGCCCCAGCCCTAGCCCTCGGCCTAGGCCTAGCATAGCCCTAGCCCTAGAAGTAGTCCTAGTCCTAGTCCTAGCCCTAGTCTTAGTCCTAGTCCTAACCCTAACCCTAACCGTAGCCCAGCCCTAGCCCTAGTGCAAAATCTAACCCTAACCCTAATCTCATCCCTAGATCTAGCCCTAGCCCTATCCCTAGCCCTAGCCCTAGCCCTCGCCGTACCCCTACCCCTAAACCTAGCCCCAGCCTTAGCCCTCAGCCTAGGCCTAGCATAGCCCGAGCCCTAGAAGTAGTCCTAGTCCTAGTCCTAGTCCTAGTCTTAGTCCTAGTCCTAACCCTAACCCTAACCGTAACCGTAGCCCAGCCCTAGCCCTACTGCAAAATCTAACCCTAACCCTAACCCTAATCTTATTCCTAGCCCTAGCCCTAGCCCTAGCCCTCGGCCTAGCCCTAACCCTAGCCCTAATCCTATCCCTAACCTTAGCCCACCCCTAGCCCTAACCCTTGCCCTAAAACCTAGCCCTAACCCTAACCCTAACACTAACCTTAACCCTAACCCTAGCCCTAGCTCTAGCACTAGCCCTAGCCGAATCCAAACCCGAGCTTTAGCCCTAGCCATAATTGTAGCGCTAGGCCTAGGCCTAATCCTAATCCTAACCCTAACCCTAGCCCTAGCCCTGACCCTAGCTTAAGCCCTAGTCCTAGCCGTAGCACTAGGCCTAACCCTAACCCTAAGCGTAAGCCTAAGCCTAAGCCTAACCCTAGCCCTAACCCAAGCCGGAACCCTAACACAAACCCTAACTCTAAGCCTAGCCCTAGCCTTAGCCCTAACACTAACCCTCACCTTCATCCTCACCCACAGCCTAGCCGGGATCTGGCCGTAGAGGTAGAAATTGCCCGAAACCTATCCCTAGACCTAAGCCTAATCCTAGCCCGAGCCTGAGCCCGAGCCCGAGCTTTAGCCATAGCCATAATCGTAGCACTAGGCCTAGGCCTAATCCTAACCCTAACCCTAGCCCTAACCTTTGCCCAGTCGTAGCCCTAGCCCTAACCTTCACCCTCAACCTCTCCCTCCCCCTCTCTCTAACCCTCACCCTCACCCTGACCCTGACCCTGACCCTCACCCTCACCCTCACCCTAACCCTAACCCTAACCCTAACACTAACACTAACACTAACCCTAGCCCTAGCACTAGCACTAGCCCAATCCTAACCTTAAACTTAACCCTAGCCCTAGCCCTAGCACTCGCCGTACCCCTAAACGTAATCCTACCCCAGCCCTAGCCCTCGTCCTAGTCCTAGCATAGCCCTAGACCTAGAAGTAGTCCTAGTCCTAGTCCTAGTCCTAGTCCTAACCCTAAACCTAGCCCAGCCCTAGCTCTAGTGCTAGCGCTAATGCAAAGGCTAATCCAAACCCTAACCCTAACCCTAGCCCTAGCCCTAGTCGTACCACTAGGCCTAAGCCTAAACCATACCCTAGAACTAACCCTAGCCCTAGCCCTAGCCCTAGCCCTAGCCCAAGCCCTAGCCCAAGCCCTCACCATCACCATCACCTTCATGCTAGCTCCACCCTGTATCTAGCCCTAGCCCAACGTGTCGCCCTGACCGTAACCCTAAGCCTAGCCCTAGCCCTAAGCCTAGGCCTAGCCCTAGCCCTAGCCCTAGCCCTAGCCCTAGCCCTAGCCCTAGCCCTAGCCCTAGCCCTAGCCCTAGCCCTAGCTGTAGCCCTAGCCCTAACCCTCACCCTCACCCTCACCCTCACCCTAACCCAAACCCTAACCTTAGCCCAGTCATCGCCCTAGCCCTAGCCCTAACCCTCTTCCTCTCCCTCTCCCTCTCCCTGACCCCAACCCCAACCCTAACCTTAGCCCAGCCCTAGCCCTAACCCTGGCCCTAAAGCCTAAACCTAACCCTAACCCTAACACTAACCTTAACCCTAACCCTAGTCCTAGCACTAGCACTAGCCCAATCCTACCTTTAAGCTTAACCCTAGCCCTAGCCCTAGCCCTCGCCGTACCCCTAACCCTACCCCTAGCCCCAGCCCTAGCCCTCGGCCTAGGCGTAGCATAGCCCTAGCCCTAGAAGTAGTCCTAGTCCTAGTCCTAGTCCTAGTCTTAGTCCTAGTCCTAACCCTAACTGTAGCCCAGCCCTAGCCCTAGTGCAAAATCTAACCCTAACACTAACCCTAATCTTATCCCTAGATCTAGCCCTAGCCCTAGCCCTAGCCCTAGCCCTAGCCCTTGGCCTAGGCCTAGCATAGCCCTAGCCCTAGAAGTAGTCCTAGTCCTAGTTTTAGTCCTAGTCCTAACCCTAACCGTAGCCCAGCCCTAGCCCTAGTGCAAAATCTAACCCTAACCCTAACCCTAATCTTATTCCTAGATCTAGCCTTAGCCCTAGCCCTAGCCCTAATCCTAGCCCTAACCTTAGCCCACACCTAGCCCTAACCCTGGCCCTAAAACCTAGCCCTAACCCTAACCCTAACACTAACACTAACCTTAACCCTAACCCTAGCACTAGCACTAGCACTAGCCCTAGCCGAATCCTAAACCAAGCTTTAGCCATAGCCATAATCGTAGCGCTAGGCCTAGGCCTAATCCTAATCCTAACCCTCACCCTAACCCTAGCCCTAGCCCTAGCCCTAGCCCTAGCCCTAGCCCTAGCCCTAGCCCTAGCCCTAGCCCTAGCCCTAGCCCTAGCCCTACCCTAGCCCTAGTCCTAATCGCAGTCCTAGTCCTAGTCCTAGCCCTAGGCCTAGCCATAGCCCTAACCCTAGCCCTAGCCCTAGCCCTAGCCGCAGCCCTTCCCTAGGCCTAGCTCTGACCCTAGCTTAAGCCCTAGCCCTAGCCGTAGCACTAGGCCTAACCCTAACCCTAAGCATAAGCCTAAGCCTAAGCCTAAGCCTAACCCTAGCCCTAACCCAAGCCGGAACCCTAACACAAACCCTAACTCTAAGCCTAGCCCTAGCCCTAGCCCTAACACTAACCCTCACCTTCACCCTCACCCACAGCCTAGCCCAGCTCTGGCCGTAGATGTAGAAATAGCCCTAGTGCTAGTGCTAGGGGTAGTGTTATGGTTAAGGTTAGTGTTAGTGTTAGGGTTAGGGTTAGGTTTTAGGGGCAGGGTTAGGGCTAGAGCTGGGCTAAGGTTAGGGCTAGGGTTAGGGCTAGGGGTAGGCCGAGGGCTAGGCCGAGGGCTAGGACTAGGACTAGGACTAGGGCTCGGGCTCGGGCTCGGGCTCGGGCTCGGGCTCGGGCTCGGGCTCGGGCTCGGGCTAGGGCTCGGGCTCGGGCTCGGGCTCGGGCTAGGGCTAGGGCTAGGGTGAGGGTGAGGGCCAGGGTTAGGGTTAGGGCTATTGCTAGGACTAGGGCCAGGCCAGGGCTAGGTTTAGGGTGAGGGAGAAGGTGAGGCTTAGGATTAGGGCTAGGGCTAAGGGTAGGGCTAGGGCTAGGGCTAGGGCTAGGGTAGGGCTAGGGCTAGGGCTAGGGCTAGGGCTTGGGCTAACTCTGAGCCTAGCGCTAGCGCTAGCCCTAACACTAATCCTCACCTTCACCCTCACCCTCAGCCTAGCCCTGCTCTGCCCGTAGATGTAGAAATAGCCCGAAACCTATCCCTAGACCTAAGCCTAATCCTAGCCCGAGCCCGAGCCCGAGCCCGAGCTTTAGCCATAGCCATAATCGTAGCACTAGGCCTAGGCCTAATCCTAACCCTAACCCTAGCCCTAACCCTAGCCCTAACCCTAAACCTAAACCTAGCCCAAGACCAAGCCCTAGCCCTAAGCCTATCCCTAACCCTATCCCTAACCCTATCCCTATCCCTATCCCTATCCCTATCCCTATCCCTAGTCTTAGCACTAGGCCTAGGCCTAAACCAAACCCTAGCCCAAGCCCTAGCGCAAGCCCTAGCCCTAGCCCTAACCCTAGCCCTAGCCCAAACCCTAACCTTTGCCCAGTCATAGCCCTAGCCCTAACCCTCACCCTCCCCCTCTCCCTCTCCCTCTCCCTCACCCTCACCCTAACTCTAACCCAAACCCTAACCTTACCCAGCCCTAGCCCTAACCCTTGCCCTAAAACCTAACACTAACCCTAACACTAACCCTAACGCTAACCGTAACCCTAACCCTAACCCTAACCCTAACCCTAACCCTAGCACTAGCACTAGCCATAGCCCAATCCTAACCTTACCCTTAACCCTAGCCCTCGCCGTACCCATAACCCTAATCCTACCCCAGCCCTAGCCCTCGGCCTAGGCCTAGTCCGAGTCCGAGTCCTAGTCCTAACTATAACCCTAAACCTAGCCCAGGCCTAGCTGTAGTGCTAGCGCTAACGCAAACGCTGACCCAAACCCTAACCCTAATCTTATCCCTAGCCCTAACCCTAACCCTTACCATAACCCTAGCCCAAACCGAAGCCCTAGCCCTAAGGCTAACGCTAGCCCTAGCCCTAGCCCTAGTCGTACCACTAGGCCTAAGCCTAAACCAAACCCTAGCCCTAGCCCTAGCCCTAGCCCTAGCCCTAGCCCTAGCCCTAGCCCAAGCCCTAGCCCAAGCCCTCACCCTCACGCTAGCTCAGCCCTGTATCTAGCCCTAGCCCAACTCGTCGCCCTGACCGTAACCCTAACATTAGCCCTACCCCTAGCCCTAGCCCTAGCCCTAGCCCTAGCCCTAGCCCTACCCCTAGCCCTAGCCCTAGCCCTAGCCCTAGCCCTAGCCCTAGCCCTCACCCTCACCCTCACCCAAACCCTAACCTTAGCCCAGTCATCGCCCTAGCCCTAGCCCTAACCCTTTTCATCTCCCTCTCCCTCTCCCTCACCCCAACCCCAACCCTAACCTTAGCCCAGCCCTAGCCCTAACCCTGGCCCTAAAGCCTAAACCTAACCCTAACCCTAACACTAACCTTAACCCTAACCCTAGTCCTAGCACTAGCACTAGCCCAATCCTACCTTTAAGCTTAACCCTAGCCCTAGCCCTAGCCCTCGCCGTACCCCTAACCCTACCCCTAGCCCCAGCCCTAGCCCTCGGCCTAGGCGTAGCATAGCCCTAGCCCTAGAAGTAGTCCTAGTCCTAGTCCTAGTCCTAGTCTTAGTCCTAGTCCTAACCCTAACTGTAGCCCAGCCCTAGCCCTAGTGCAAAATCTAACCCTAACACTAACCCTAATCTTATCCCTAGATCTAGCCCTAGCCCTAGCCCTAGCCCTAGCCCTAGCCCTTGGCCTAGGCCTAGCATAGCCCTAGCCCTAGAAGTAGTCCTAGTCCTAGTTTTAGTCCTAGTCCTAACCCTAACCGTAGCCCAGCCCTAGCCCTAGTGCAAAATCTAACCCTAACCCTAACCCTAATCTTATTCCTAGATCTAGCCTTAGCCCTAGCCCTAGCCCTAATCCTAGCCCTAACCTTAGCCCACACCTAGCCCTAACCCTGGCCCTAAAACCTAGCCCTAACCCTAACCCTAACACTAACACTAACCTTAACCCTAACCCTAGCACTAGCACTAGCACTAGCCCTAGCCGAATCCTAACCCAAGCTTTAGCCATAGCCATAATCGTAGCGCTAGGCCTAGGCCTAATCCTAATCCTAACCCTCACCCTAACCCTAGCCCTAGCCCTAGCCCTAGCCCTAGCCCTAGCCCTAGCCCTAGCCCTAGCCCTAGCCCTAGCCCTAGCCCTAGCCCTAGCCCTACCCTAGCCCTAGTCCTAATCGCAGTCCTAGTCCTAGTCCTAGCCCTAGGCCTAGCCATAGCCCTAACCCTAGCCCTAGCCCTAGCCCTAGCCGCAGCCCTTCCCTAGGCCTAGCTCTGACCCTAGCTTAAGCCCTAGCCCTAGCCGTAGCACTAGGCCTAACCCTAACCCTAAGCATAAGCCTAAGCCTAAGCCTAAGCCTAACCCTAGCCCTAACCCAAGCCGGAACCCTAACACAAACCCTAACTCTAAGCCTAGCCCTAGCCCTAGCCCTAACACTAACCCTCACCTTCACCCTCACCCACAGCCTAGCCCAGCTCTGGCCGTAGATGTAGAAATAGCCCTAGTGCTAGTGCTAGGGGTAGTGTTATGGTTAAGGTTAGTGTTAGTGTTAGGGTTAGGGTTAGGTTTTAGGGGCAGGGTTAGGGCTAGAGCTGGGCTAAGGTTAGGGCTAGGGTTAGGGCTAGGGGTAGGCCGAGGGCTAGGCCGAGGGCTAGGCCGAGGGCTAGGAGTAGGACTAGGACTAGGGCTCGGGCTCGGGCTCGGGCTCGGGCTCGGGCTCGGGCTCGGGCTCGGGCTCGGGCTCGGGCTAGGGCTCGGGCTCGGGCTCGGGCTCGGGCTAGGGCTAGGGCTAGGGTGAGGGTGAGGGCCAGGGTTAGGGTTAGGGCTATTGCTAGGACTAGGGCCAGGCCAGGGCTAGGTTTAGGGTGAGGGAGAAGGTGAGGCTTAGGATTAGGGCTAGGGCTAAGGGTAGGGCTAGGGCTAGGGCTAGGGCTAGGGTAGGGCTAGGGCTAGGGCTAGGGCTAGGGCTTGGGCTAACTCTGAGCCTAGCGCTAGCGCTAGCCCTAACACTAATCCTCACCTTCACCCTCACCCTCAGCCTAGCCCTGCTCTGCCCGTAGATGTAGAAATAGCCCGAAACCTATCCCTAGACCTAAGCCTAATCCTAGCCCGAGCCCGAGCCCGAGCCCGAGCTTTAGCCATAGCCATAATCGTAGCACTAGGCCTAGGCCTAATCCTAACCCTAACCCTAGCCCTAACCCTAGCCCTAACCCTAAACCTAAACCTAGCCCAAGACCAAGCCCTAGCCCTAAGCCTATCCCTAACCCTATCCCTAACCCTATCCCTATCCCTATCCCTATCCCTATCCCTATCCCTATCCCTAGTCTTAGCACTAGGCCTAGGCCTAAACCAAACCCTAGCCCAAGCCCTAGCGCAAGCCCTAGCCCTAGCCCTAACCCTAGCCCTAGCCCAAACCCTAACCTTTGCCCAGTCATAGCCCTAGCCCTAACCCTCACCCTCCCCCTCTCCCTCTCCCTCTCCCTCACCCTCACCCTAACTCTAACCCAAACCCTAACCTTACCCAGCCCTAGCCCTAACCCTTGCCCTAAAACCTAACACTAACCCTAACACTAACCCTAACGCTAACCGTAACCCTAACCCTAACCCTAACCCTAACCCTAACCCTAGCACTAGCACTAGCCATAGCCCAATCCTAACCTTACCCTTAACCCTAGCCCTCGCCGTACCCATAACCCTAATCCTACCCCAGCCCTAGCCCTCGGCCTAGGCCTAGTCCGAGTCCGAGTCCTAGTCCTAACTATAACCCTAAACCTAGCCCAGGCCTAGCTGTAGTGCTAGCGCTAACGCAAACGCTGACCCAAACCCTAACCCTAATCTTATCCCTAGCCCTAACCCTAACCCTTACCATAACCCTAGCCCAAACCCAAGCCCTAGCCCTAAGGCTAACGCTAGCCCTAGCCCTAGCCCTAGTCGTACCACTAGGCCTAAGCCTAAACCAAACCCTAGCCCTAGCCCTAGCCCTAGCCCTAGCCCTAGCCCTAGCCCTAGCCCTAGCCCTAGCCCTAGCCCTAGCCCAAGCCCTAGCCCAAGCCCTCACCCTCACGCTAGCTCAGCCCTGTATCTAGCCCTAGCCCAACTCGTCGCCCTGACCGTAACCCTAACATTAGCCCTACCCCTAGCCCTAGCCCTAGCCCTAGCCCTAGCCCTACCCCTAGCCCTAGCCCTAGCCCTAGCCCTAGCCCTAGCCCTAGCCCTAGCCCTAGCCCTCACCCTCACCCTCACCCAAACCCTAACCTTAGCCCAGTCATCGCCCTAGCCCTAGCCCTAACCCTTTTCATCTCCCTCTCCCTCTCCCTCACCCCAACCCCAACCCTAACCTTAGCCCAGCCCTAGCCCTAACCCTGGCCCTAAAACCTAACCCTAACACTAACCTTTAAGCTTAAGCCTAGCCCTAGCCCTAGCCCTAGCCCTAGCCCTCGCCGTACCCCTACCCCTACCCCTACCCCTAGCCCCAGCCCTAGACCTTGGCCTAGGCCTAGCATAGCCCTAGCCCTAGAAGTAGTCCTAGTCCTAGTCCTAGTCCTAGTCCTAGTCTTAGTCCTAGTCCTAAACTTAAACCTAACTGTAGCCCAGCCCTAGTGCAAAATCTAACCCTAACCCTAACCCTAACCCTAATCTTATCCCTAGCCCTAGCCCTAGTCCTAGCCCTAGCCCTAGCCCTAGCCCTAGCCCTAACCCTCACCCTCACCCTCACCCTAACCCAAACCCTAACCTTAGCCCAGCACTAGCCCTAACCCTGGCCCTAAAACCTAACCCTAACCCGAACCCTAACACTAACCTTAACCCTAACCCTAGCCGTAGCACTAGCCCTCGAAGTACCCCTACCCCTACCCCTAGCCCCAGCCCCAGCCCTCGCCCTCGGCCTAGGCCTAGCATAGCCTTAACCCTAGAAGTAGTACTAGTCCATGTCCTAGTCCTAGTCCAATCCTCACCCTAACCATAGCCCAGCCCTAGCCCTAGTGCAAACTCTAACCCTAACACTAACCCTAATCTTATCCCTAGCCCTAACCCTAACCCTAACCCTGGCCCAAGCCCAAGCCCTAGCCCTAGCCCTAGCCCAGGCCCTAGCCCTAGCCCTAGCCCTAGCCCTGGACCTAGCCCTAGCCCTAGCCCTTGCCCTAGCCCTAGCCCTAGCCCTAGCCGTAGCCGTAGCCCTAGCCCTAGCCCTAGCCCTAGCCCTAGCCCTAGCCCTAGCCATAGCCCTAGCCCTAGCCCTAGCCATAGCCCTAATCCTAAGCCTCACCTTCTCCCTCACCCTAAACCTAGCCCTGGCCTGGCCCTAGTCCTAGCAATAGACCTAACCCTAACCCTGGTCTTAAGCCTATTCCTAGTCCGAGCCCGAGCATTACCCCGAACCGAGCTTTAGCCATAGCCATATTCTTACCACTAGGCCTAGGCCTAGGCTTAATCCTAACCCTAACCCTAGCCCTAGCCCTAGCCCTAGCCCTAGCCCTAGCCCTAGCCCTAGCCCTAGCCCTAGCCCTAGCCCTAGCCCTAGCCCTAGCCCTAGCCCTAGTCCTAGTCCTAGTCCTAGCCCTTGCCCTCGCCCTCGGCCTAGCCCTAGCCCTAACCCTAGCCCTAACCTTAGCCCAGCTCTAGCCCTAACCCTGGCCCTAAAACCTAACCCTAACCCTAACCCTAACACTAACCTTAACCATAACCCTAGCACTAGCACTAGGGCTATTTCTACATCTACGGCCAGAGCTGGGCTAGGCTGTGGGTGAGGGTGAAGGTGAGGGTTAGTGTTAGGGCTAGGGCTAGGGCTAGGCTTAGAGTTAGGGTTTGTGTTAGGGTTCCGGCTTGGGTTAGGGCTAGGGTTAGGCTTAGGCTTAGGCTTACGCTTAGGGTTAGGGTTAGGCCTAGTGCTACGGCTAGGGCTAGGGCTTAAGCTAGGGTCAGGGCTAGGCCTAGGGAAGGGCTGCGGCTAGGGCTAGGGCTAGGGCTAGGGTTAGGGCTAGGGCTAGGGCTAGGACTAGGGCTAGGACTAGGACTAGGACTAGGACTAGGACTAGGACTAGGACTGGGATTAGGGCTAGGGCTAGGGCTAGGGCTAGGGCTAGGGCTAGGGCTAGGGCTAGGGCTAGGGCTAGGGCTAGGGCTAGGACTAGGCCTAGGCCTAGGCCTAGGGCTAGGGCTAGGGCTAGGGCTAGGACTAGCGCTACGATTATGGCTATGGCTAAAGCTCGGGTTAGGATTCGGCTAGGGCTAGTGCTAGTGCTAGGGCTAGGGCTAGGGTTAGGGTTAAGGTTAGTGTTAGTGTTAGGGTTAGGGTTAGGGCTAGGTTTTAGGGCCAGGGTTAGGGCTGGGGGTGGGCTAAGGTTAGGGCTAGGATTAGGGCTAGGGTTAGGGCTAGGCCGAGGGCTATGGCTATGGCTATGGCTAGGGCTAGGGCTAGGGCTAGATCTAGGGATAAGATTAGGGTTAGGGTTAGGGTTAGATTTTTCACTAGGGCTAGGCCTGGGCTACGGTTAGGGTTAGGACTAGGACTAAGACTAGGACTAGGACTAGGACTACTTCTAGGGCTAGGGCTATGCTAGGACTAGGCCGAGGGCTAGGGCTGGGGCTAGTTGTAGGGGTAGGGGTACGGCGAGGGCTAGGGCTAGGGCTAGGGCTAGGGCTAGGGCTAGAGCTAGGGCTAGATCTAGGGATAAGATTAGGGTTAGGGTTAGGGTTAGATCTTGCACTAGGGCTAGGGCTGGGCTACGGTTAGGGTTAGGACCAGTACTAAGACAAGGACTAGGACTAGGACTACTTCTAGGGCTAGGGCTATGCTACGCCTAGGCCGAGGGCTAGGGCTGGGGCTAGGTGTAGGTGTAGGGGTACGGCGAGGGCTAGGGCCAGGGCTAGGGCTAGGGCTAGGGTTAAGCTTAAAGTTAGGATTGGGCTAGTGCTAGTGCTAGGACTAGGGTTAGGGTTAAGGTTAGGGTTAGGGTTAGGGTTAGGTTTTAGGGCCAGGGTTAGGGCTAGGGCTGGGCTAAGGTTAGGGTTTGGGTTGGGGTCAGGGAGAGGGAGAGGGAGAGGAAGAGGGTTAGGGCTAGGGCTAGGGCTAGGGCGATGACTGGGCTAAGTTTAGGGTTTTGGTTAGGGTGAGGGTTAGGGTTAGGGTTAGGGTGAGGGTGAGGGTTAGGGCTACGGCTACGGCCACGGCTAGGGCTAGGGCTAGGGCTAGGAATAGGGCTAGGAATAGGGCTAGAGCTAGGGTTTGGGTTAGGGCTATAGCTCGGTCTAGAATCAGGGCAAGGCCTAGGGCCATGGCTCGGGCTAAGGCTAGGACTAGTGCTAGAGCCCGAGCCCTAGCACTAGCATTAGCCCTACCCTTAGCCCTAACCCTAACCCGAGCCCTAACCCTAACCGAATCCCCAAACTTAGCCCAGCGCAAGCCCTAGCCCTAGCCCTAGCCCTAGGCTTGCCCTACCCTACCCTTAACCCTAACCCTAACCCTTACCCTAACCCTAACCCTAACCCTAACCCTAACCATAAACCTGACCCACGCCAGGCCCTAGCCATAGCCATAACTCTAATGGTAACCCGAGCCCGAGCCCGAGCCGTAAGCCTAACCCTAGCCGTAGCCCTAGCTGTAGCCCTAGCCCTAGCCTTAACAGTAACACTAACCCTCACCTTCACCCTAGCCCTGCCCTCGCCATAGCCGTAGATATAGCCCTAATCCTAACCCTAGCCCTAAGCGTAATCCTAGCCCTAGCCGTAGCCCTACCCCTACCCCGAGCCCTACCCCGAGCTCGAGCTTGAGCACGAGGACGAGCCCTAGCCCTAGCCCTAGTTGTAGCACTAGTCCTAGGCCTAAACAAAACCCTAACCCTAAACCTAGCCCTAGCGATAGCCATAGCCATAGCCATAGCCCTAGGCATAGCCATCACCCTGACCCTGACCCTGACCCTGACCCTGACCCTGACCCTGACCCTGACCCTGACCCTCACCCTCACCCTCACCCTCACCCTCACCCTTACCCTCACCCTAACCCAATCCCCAAACTTAGCCCATCGCGAGCGCGAGCCCTAGCATTAGCACTAGCACTAGGACTAGCCGTAGCCGCAGCCCTCGCCCTAGCCCTAGCCGTAACCCTAACCCGAGCCCTAACCCTAACCCTAACACTAGGGCTAGGGCTAGGGCTAGGGCTAGCGTCAGGGCTTGGGCTAGGCCTAGGGCTGCGGCTAGGGCTAGGACTAGGTGTAGTGCTAGTGCTAGTGGTAGGGCTCGGGCTCGGGCTGGGCTAAGGTTAGGGGTTGCGTTAGGGTTAGGGTTAGGGTTACGGTTAGGGCTAGAGCTAGGGCTAGGGCCAGGGCAGGGCTAGGAGAGGGTGAGGGAGAAGGTGATTGTTAGTGTTAGTGTTAGTGTTAGGGCTAGGACTAGGGCTACGGCTAGGGCTAGATCTAGGGATAAGATTAGGGTTAGGGTTAGGGTTAGATTTTGCACTAGGGCTAGGGCTGGGCTACGGTTAGGGTTAGGACTAGGACTAAGACTAGGACTAGGACTAGGACTACTTCTAGGGCTAGGGCCATGCTAGGACTAGGCCGAGGGCTAGGGCTGGGGCTAGTTGTAGGGGTAGGGGTACGGCGAGGGCTAGGGCTAGGGCTAGGGCTAGGGCTAGGGCTAGGGCTAGAGCTAGGGCTAGATCTAGGGATAAGATTAGGGTTAGGGTTAGGGTTAGATCTTGCACTAGGGCTAGGGCTGGGCTACGGTTAGGGTTAGGGTTAGGACTAGGACTAAGACTAGGACTAGGACTACTTCTAGGGCTAGGGCTATGCTAGGCCTAGGCCGAGGGCTAGGGCTAGGGCTAGGGCTAGGGCTAGATCTAGGGATAAGATTAGGGTTAGGGTTAGGGTTAGATTTTGCAGCAGGGCTAGGGCTGGGCTACGGTTAGGGTTAGGACCAGTACTAAGACAAGGACTAGGACTAGGACTGCTTCTAGGGCTAGGGCTATGCTACGCCTAGGCCGAGGGCTAGGGCTGGGGCTAGGTGTAGGTGTAGGGGTACGGCGAGGGCTAGGGCCAGGGCTAGGGCTAGGGCTAGGGTTAAGCTTAAAGTTAGGATTGGGCTAGTGCTAGTGCTAGGACTAGGGTTAGGGTTAAGGTTAGGGTTAGGGTTAGGGTTAGGTTTTAGGGCCAGGGTTAGGGCTAGGGCTGGGCTAAGGTTAGGGTTTGGGTTGGGGTCAGGGAGAGGGAGAGGGAGAGGAAGAGGGTTAGTGCTAGGGCTAGGGCTAGGGCTAGGGCTAGGGCTAGGGCGATGACTGGGCTAAGGTTAGGGTTTTGGTTAGGGTTAGGGTTAGGGTGAGCGTGAGGGTGAGGGTTAGGGCTACGGCTACGGCTAGGGCTAGGGCTAGGGCTAGGGCTAGGGCTAGGGCTAGGAATAGGGCTAGGAATAGGGCTAGGAATAGGGCTAGAGCTAGGGTTTGGGTTAGGGCTATAGCTCGGGCTAGGATCAGGGCAAAGCCTAGGGCCATGGCTCGGGCTAAGGCTAGGACTAGTGCTAGAGCCCGAGCCCTAGCACTAGCATTAGCCCTACCCTTAGCCCTAACCCTAACCCGAGCCCTAACCCTAACCGAATCCCCAAACTTAGCCCAGCGCGAGCCCTAGCCCTAGCCCTAGCCCTAGGCTTGCCCTACCCTAACCTTAACCCTAACCCTAACCCTTACCCTAACCCTAACCCTTACCCTAACCCTAACCCTAACCCTAACCATAAACCTAACCCACGCCAGGCCCTAGCCATAGCCATAACTCTAATGGTAACCCGAGCCCGAGCCCGAGCCCGAGCCCGAGCCCGAGCCGTAAGCCTAACCCTAGCCGTAGCCCTAGCTGTAGCCCTAGCCCTAGCCTTAACAGTAACACTAACCCTCACCTTCACCCTAGCCCTGCCCTCGCCATAGCCGTAGATATAGCCCTAATCCTATCCCTAGCCCTAAGCGTAATCCTAGCCCTAGCCGTAGCCCTACCCCTACCCCGAGCCCTACCCCGAGCTCGAGCTTGAGCACGAGGATGAGCCCTAGCCCTAGCCCTAGTTGTAGCACTAGTCCTAGGCCTAAACAAAACCCTAACCCTAAACCTAGCCCTAGCCCTAGCCATAGCCATAGCCCTAGGCATAGCCATCTCCCTGACCCTGACCCTGACCCTGACCCTGACCCTGACCGTGACCCTGACCCTGACCCTGACCCTGACCCTCACCCTGACCCTCACCCTCACCCTCACCCTTACCCTCACCCTCACCCTAACCCTAACCCAATCCCCAAACGTAGCCCAGCGCGAGCGCGAGCCCTAGCATTAGCACCAGCACTAGCACTAGGACTAGCCGTAGCCGCAGCCCTAGCCCTAGCCCTAGCCGTAACCCTAACCCGAGCCCTAACCCTAACCCTAACACTAGGGCTAGGGCTAGGGCTAGGGCTAGCGTCAGGGCTTGGGCTAGGCCTAGGGCTGCGGCTAGGGCTAGGACTAGGTGTAGTGCTAGTGCTAGTGGTAGGGCTCGGGCTCGGGCTGGGCTAAGGTTAGGGGTTGCGTTAGGGTTAGGGTTAGGGTTACGGTTAGGGCTAGAGCTAGGGCTAGGGCCAGGGCAGGGCTAGGAGAGGGTGAGGGAGAAGGTGATTGTTAGTGTTAGTGTTAGTGTTAGGGCTAGGACTAGGGCTACGGCTAGGGTTAGGCTTATGGCTCGGGCAAGGGCTAGGGCTAGGGCTAGGGTTACCTTTAGAGCTATGACTATGGCTAGGGCATGCGGTGGGTTAGCGTTAGGGTTCGGGTTCGGGTTCGGGTTCGGTTTAGAGTTAGGGTTAGGGCTAGGGCTAGGGCTAGGTCTAGGGCTAGGCCTAAGGCCTAAACCTAAACCTAAACCTAAACCCTAGCCCTAACCCAAGCCGGAACCCTAACACAAACCCTAACTCTAAGCCTAGCCCTAGCCCTAGCCCTAACACTAACCCTCACCTTCACCCTCAACCACAGCCTAGCCCAGATCTGGCCGTAGAGGTAGAAATTGCCCGAAACCTATCCCTAGACCTAAGCCTAATCCTAGCCCGAGCCCGAGCCCGAGCTTTAGCCATAGCCATAATTGTAGCACTAGGCCTAGGCCTAATCCTAACCCTAACCCTATCCCTAACCTTTGCCCAGTCGTAGCCCTAGCCCTAACCCTCAACCTCAACCTCTCCCTCCCCCTCCCCCTCTCCCTAACCCTCACCCTCACCCTGACCCTGACCCTCACCCTCACCCTAACACTAACCCTAACACTAACCCTATCCCTAACCCTAACCCTAACACTAACACTAACACTAGCCCTAGCACTAGCACGAGCCCAATCCTAACCTTAAGCTTAACCCTAGCCCTAGACCTAGACCTAGACGTCGCCGTACCCCTAAACGTAATCCTACCCCAGCCCTAGCCCCCGGCCTAGGCCTAGCATAGCCCTAGCCCTAGAAGTAGTCCTAGTCCTAGTCCTAGTCCTAGTCCTAGTCCTAACCCTAAACCTAGCCCAGCCCTAGCTCTAGTGCTAGCGCTAACGCAAACGCTAATCCAAACCCTAACCCTAACCGTAGCCCTAGCCCTAGTCGTACCACTAGGCCTAAGCCTAAACCATACCCTAGAACTAACCCTAGCACTAGCACTAGCCCTAGCCCAAGCCCAAGCCCTAGCCCAAGCCCTCACCATCACCATCACCTTCACGCTAGCTCCACCCTGTATCTAGCCCTAGCCCAACGTGTCGCCCTGACCGTAATCCTAAGCCTAGCCCTAGCCCTAAGCCTAGCCCTATCCCTATCCCTATCCCTATCCCTAGCCCAAGCCCTAGCCCTAGCCCTAGCCCTAGCCCTAGCCCTAGCCCTAGCCCTAGCCCTAGCCCTAGCCCTAGCCGTAGCCCTAACCCTCACCCTAACCCTAACCCTAACCCAAACCCTAACCTTAGCCCAGTCATCGCCCTAGCCCTAGCCCTAACCCTCTTCCTCTCCCTCTCCCTCTCCCTGACCCCAACCCAAACCCTAACCTTAGCCCAGCCCTAGCCCTAACCCTGGCCCTAAAACCTAACCCTAACCCTAACCCTAACCCTAACCTTAACCCTAACCCTAGTCCTAGCACTAGCACTAGCCCAATCCTAACTTTAAGCTTAACCCTAGCCCTAGCCC
Source organism: Aspidoscelis tigris stejnegeri (assembly GCA_023333525.1). Classification (NCBI taxonomy): domain Eukaryota; kingdom Metazoa; phylum Chordata; class Lepidosauria; order Squamata; family Teiidae; genus Aspidoscelis; species Aspidoscelis tigris. Next base: position 196,942 of record JALMGA010000036.1, on the reverse strand, counting down.
TAGCCCTAGCCCTAGCCCTAGCCCTCGCCGTACCCCTACACCTACACCTAGCCCCAGCCCTAGCCCTCGGCCTAGGCGTAGCATAGCCCTAGCCCTAGAAGTAGTCCTAGTCCTAGTCCTTGTCTTAGTACTGGTCCTAACCCTAACCGTAGCCCAGCCCTAGCCCTGCTGCAAAATCTAACCCTAACCCTAACCCTAATCTTATCCCTAGATCTAGCCCTAGCCTTAGCCCTAGCCCTAGCACTAGCCCTATAGCTCGGCCTAGGCCTAGCATAGCCCTAGCCCTAGAAGTAGTCCTAGTCCTAGTCTTAGTCCTAGTCCTAACCCTAACCCTAACCGTAGCCCAGCCCTAGCCCTAGTGCAAAATCTAACCCTAACCCTAACCCTAATCTTATCCCTAGATCGAGCCCTAGCTCTAGCCCTAGCCCTAGCCCTAGCCCTCGCCGTACCCCTACACCTACAACTAGCCCCAGCCCTAGCCCTCGGCCTAGGCCTAGCATAGCCCTAGCCCTAGAAGTAGTCCTAGTCCTAGTCCTAATCTTAGTCCTAGTCCTAACCCTAACCGTAGCCCAGCCCTACCCCTAGTGCAAAATCTAACCCTAACCCTAACCCTAATCTTATCCCTAGATCTAGCCCTAGCCCTAGCCCTAGCCCTAGCCCTAGCCCTAGCCCTAGCCCTAGCCCTAGCCCTCGGCCTAGCCCTCGGCCTAGCCCTAACCCTAGCCCTAATCCTAGCCCTAACCTTAGCCCACCCCTAGCCCTAACCCTGGCCCTAAAACCTAGCCCTAACCCTAACCCTAACACTAACACTAACCTTAACCCTAACCCTAGCCCTAGCACTAGCACTAGCCCTAGCCGAATCCTAACCCGAGCTTTAGCCATAGCCATAATGGTAGCGCTAGGCCTAGGCCTAATCCTAACCCTAACCCTAACCCTAGCCCTAGCCCTAGCCCTAGCCCTAGCCCTACCCCTACCCCTAGCCCTAGCCCTAGCCCTAGCCCTAGCCCTAATCCCAATCCTAGTCCTAGTCTTAGTCCTAGCCCTAGGCCTAGCCCTAGCCCTAACCCTAGCCCTAGCCCTAGCCCTAGACGCAGCCCTTCCCTAGGCCTAGCCCTGACCCTAGCTTAAGCCCTAGCCCTAGCCGTAGCACTAGGCCTAACCCTAACCCTAAGCGTAAGCCTAAGCCTAAACCTAACCCTAGCCCTAACCCAAGCCGGAACCCTAACACAAACCCTAACTCTAAGCCTAGCCCTAGCCCTAGCCCTAACACTAACCCTCACCTTCACCCTCACCCACAGCCTAGCCCAGCTCTGGCCGTAGATGTAGAAATAGCCCTAGTGCTAGTGCTAGGGCTAGGGTTATGGTTAAGGTTAGTGTTAGGGTTAGGGTTAGGTTTTAGGGCCAGGGTTAGGACTAGAGCTGGGCTAAGGTTAGGGCTAGGGTTAGGGCTAGGGCTAGGCCGAGGGCTAGGCCGATGGCTAGGACTAGGACTAGGACTAGGACTAGGACTAGGGCTAGGGCTAGGGCCAGGGTTAGGGTTAGGGTTAGGGCTAGGGATAAAATTAGGGTTAGTGTTAGGGTTAGAGTTTGCACTAGGGCTATGGCTGGGCTATGGTTAGGGTGAGGACTAGGACTAGGACTAGGACGTGGACTAGTACTACTTCTAGGGTTAAGGCTATGCTAGGCCTAGGCCGAGGGCGAGGGCTGGGGCTGGGGCTAGGGGTAGGGGTAGGGTTACTTCGAGGGCTAGTGCTACGGCTAGGGTTAGGGTTAAGGTTAGTGTTAGGGTTAGGGTTAGGGTTAGGTTTTAGGGCCAGGGTTAGGTCTAGTGCTGGGCTAAGGTTAGGGTTTGGGTTAGGGTGAGGGTGAGGGTGAGGGTGAGGGTTAGGGCTAGGGCTAGGGCTAGGGCTAGGGCTAGGGATAAGATTAGGGTTAGGGTTAGGGTTAGATTTTGCACTAGGGCTAGGGCTGGGCTACGGTTAGGGTTAGGGTTAGGACTAGGACTAAGACTAGGACTAGGACTACTTCTAGGGCTAGGGCTATGCTAGGCCTAGGCCGAGCTCTAGGGCTAGTGCTAGGGCTAGGGCTAAGGCTAGGGCTAGATCTAGGGATAAGATTAGGGTTAGGGTTAGGGTTAGATTTTGCAGCAGGGCTAGGGCTGGGCTACGGTTAGGGTTAGGACCAGTACTAAGACAAGGACTAGGACTAGGACTACTTCTAGGGCTAGGGCTATGCTACGCCTAGGCCGAGGGCTAGGGCTGGGGCTAGGTGTAGGTGTAGGGGTACGGCGAGGGCTAGGGCTAGGGTTAGGGCTAGGGTTAAACTTAAAGATTAGTGTTAGGGTTAGGTTTTAGGGCCAGGGTTAGGGCTAGGGCTGGGCTAAGGTTAGGGTTTGGGTTGGGGTGAGGGAGAGGGAGAGGGAGATGAAAAGGGTGAGGGCTAGGGCTAGGGCTAATGTTAGGGTTAGGACTAAGACTAGGACTAGGACTAGGACTAGGACTAGGACTACTTCTAGGGCTAGGGCTAGGGCTATGCTAGGCCTAGGCCAAGGTCTAGGGATGGGGCTAGGGGTAGGGGTAGGGGTACGGCGATGACTAGGGCTAGGGTTAGGGCTAGGGTTAAGCTTAAAGATTAGTGTTAGGGTTAGGTTTTAGGGCCAGGGTTAGGGCTAGGGCTGGGCTAAGGTTAGGGTTTGGGTTGGGGTGAGGGAGAGGGAGAGGGAGAGGGAGATGAAAATGGTTAGGGCTAGGGCTAGGGCGATGACTGGGATAAGGTTAGGGTTTGGGTGAGGGTGAGGGTTAGGGTTAGGGCTAGGGCTAGGGCTAGGGCTAGGGCTAGGGCTAGGGCTAATGTTAGGGTTACGGTCAGGGCGACGAGTTGGGCTAGGGCTAGATACAGGGCTGAGCTAGCGTGAGGGTGAGGGTGAGGGCTAGGGCTAGGGCTAGGGCTAGGGCTAGGGCTAGGGCTAGGGCTAGGGCTAGGGCTAGGGCTAGGATTAGGGTTAGGGTTTGGTTTAGGCTTAGGCCTAGTGGTACGACTAGGGCTAGGGCTAGGGCTAGCGTTAGCCTTAGGGCTAGGTCTTGGGTTTGGGCTAGGGTTATGGTAAGGGTTAGGGTTAGGGCTAGGGATAAGATTAGGGTTAGGGTTTGGGTCAGCGTTTGCGTTAGCACTAGCACTAGAGCTAGGCCTGGGCTAGGTTTAGGGTTATGGTTAGGACTAGGACTAGGACTAGGACTAGGACTAGAACTAGGACTATTAGTAGGACTAGGACTAGGACTAGGACTAGGACTAGGACTAGGACTAGGACTAGGACTAGGACTAGGACTAGGACTAGGACTAGGACTACATCTAGGGCTAGGGCTGTGCTAGGCCTAGGCCGAGGGCTAGGGCTGGGGTAGGATTAGGGTTATGGGTACGGCGAGGGCTAGGGTTAAGGGTAAGGTTAGGATTGGGCTATGGCTAGTGCTAGTGCTAGTGCTAGGGTTAGTGTTAGGGTTAGGGTTAGGGTTACGGTTAGCATTAGGGTTAGTGTTAGGGTTAGTGTTAGGTTTTAGGGCAAGGGTTAGGGCTAGGGCTGGGTAAGGTTAGGGTTTGGGTTAGAGTTAGGGTGAGGGTGAGGGAGAGGGAGAGGGTTAGGGTGAGGGTTAGGGCTAGGGCTAGGGCTATGACTGGGCAAAGGTTAGGGTTTGGGCTAGGGCTAGGGTTAGGGCTAGGGCTAGGGCTTGGGCTAGGGCTAGGGCTACGGCTAGGGCTAGGGTTTGGTTTAGGCCTAGGCCTAGTGCTAAGACTAGGGATAGGGATAGGGATAGGGATAGGGTTAGGGCTAGGGTTAGGGATAGGCTTAGGGCTAGGGCTTGGGCTTGGGCTAGGTTTAGGTTTAGGGTTAGGGCTAGGGTTAGGGCTAGTGTTAGGGCTAGGGTTAGGGTTAGGATTAGGCCTAGGCCTAGTGCTACAATTATGGCTATGGCTAAAGCTCGGGCTCGGGCTCGGGCTAGGATTAGGCTTAGGTCTAGGGATAGGTTTCGGGCTATTTCTACATCTACGGCCAGAGCAGGGCTAGGCTGAGGGTGAGGGTGAAGGTGATGATTAGTGTTAGGGCTAGCGCTAGCGCTAGGCTCAGAGTTAGCCCTAGCCCTAGCCCTAGCCCTAGCCCTAGCCCTAGCCCTAGCCCTAGCCCTAGCCCTAGCCCTAGCCCTAGCCCTAGCCCTAGCCCTAGCCCTAGCCATAGCCATAGCCATAGCCATAGCCCTAGCCATAGCCCTACCCTTAGCCCTAGCCCTAATCCTAAGACTCACCTTCTCCCTCACCCTAAACCTAGCCCTGGCCTGGCCCTAGTCCTAGCAATAGCCCTAACCCTAACCCTGGCCCTAAGCCTATTCCTAGTCCGAGCCCGAGCATTAGCCCAAACCGAGCTTTAGCCATAGCCATATTCGTAGCACTAGGCCTAGGCCTAGGCTTAATCCTAACCCTAACCCTAGCCCTAGCCCGAGCCCGAGCCCGAGCCCTAGAACTAGCCCTAGTCCTAGCCCTAGCCCTAGTCCTAGTCCTAGTCCTAGTCCTAGTCCTAGTCCTAGTCCTAGCCCTCGGCCTAGCCCTCGGCCTACCCCTAGCCCTAACCCTAGCCCTAACCTTAGCCCAGCTCTAGCCCTAACCCTGGCCCTAAAACCTAACCCTAACCCTAACCCTAACACTAACCTTAACCATAACCCTACCCCTAGCACTAGCACTAGGGCTATTTCTACATCTACGGCCAGAGCTGGGCTAGGCTGTGGGTGAGGGTGAAGGTGAGGGTTAGTGTTAGGGCTAGGGCTCGGGCTAGGTTTAGAGTTAGGGTTTGTGTTAGGGTTCCGGCTTGGGTTAGGGCTAGGGTTAGGCTTAGGCTTAGGCTTACGCTTAGGGTTAGGGTTAGGCCTAGTGCTACGGCTAGGGCTAGGGCTAGGGCTTAAGCTAGGGTCAGAGCTAGGTTTAGGGAAGGGCTGCGGCTAGGCCTAGGGCTAGGGCTAGGGCTAGGGTTAGGGCTAGGGCTAGGGCTAGGCCTAGGGCTAGGACTAGGACTAGGACTAGGACTGGGATTAGGACTAGGGCTAGGGCTAGGGCTAGGGCTAGGGCTAGGGCTAGGGCTAGGGCTAGGGCTAGGGCTAGGGCTAGGGCTAGGGCTAGGGTTAGGGTTAGGGTTAGGATTAGGCCTAGGCCTAGCGCTACGATTATGGCTATGGCTAAAGCTCGGGTTAGGATTCGGCTAGGGCTAGTGCTAGTGCTAGGGCTAGGGTTAGGGTTAAGGTTAGTGGTAGTGTTAGGGTTAGGGCTAGGTTTTAGGGCCAGGGTTAGGGCTAGGGGTGGGCTAAGGTTACGGCTAGGATTAGGGCTAGAGTTAGGGCTAGGCCGAGGGCTAGGGCTAGGGCTAGGGCTAGGGCTAGGGCTAGATCTAGGGATAAGATTAGGGTTAGGGTTAGGGTTAGATTTTGCACTAGGGCTAGGGCTGGGCTACGGTTAGGGTTAGGACTAGGACTAAGACTAGGACTAGGACTAGGACTACTTCTAGGGCTAGGGCTATGCTAGGCCTAGGCCGAGGGCTAGGGCTGGGGCTAGGGCTAGGGGTAGGGGTACGGCGAGGGCTAGGGCTAGGGCTAGGGCTACGGCTAGCCTAGGGCTAGATCTAGGGATAAGATTAGGGTTAGGGTTAGGATTAGATTTTGCACTAGGGCTAGGGCTGGGCTACGGTTAGGGTTAGGGTTAGGACTAGGACTAAGACTAGGACTAGGACTACTTCTAGGGCTAGGGCTATGCTAGGCCTAGGCCAAGGGCTAGGGCTAGGGCTAGGGCTAGGGCTAGGGCTAGATCTAGGGATAAGATTAGGGTTAGGGTTAGGGTTAGATTTTGCTGTAGGGCTAGGGCTGGGCTACGGTTAGGGTTAGGACTAGGACTAAGACTAGGACTAGGACTAGGACTAGGACTAGGACTACTTCTAGGGCTAGGGCTATGCTACGCCTAGGCCGAGGGCTAGGGCTAGGGCTGGGGCTAGGTGTAGGGGTAGGGGTACGGCGAGGGCTAGGGCTAGGGCTAGGGCTAGGGCTAGGGTTAAGCTTAAAGTTAGGATTGGGCTAGTGCTAGTGCTAGGACTAGGGTTAGGGTTAAGGTTAGTGTTAGGGTTAGGGTTAGGGTTAGGTTTTAGGGCCAGGGTTAGGGCTAGGGCTGGGCTAAGGTTAGGGTTCGGGTTGGGGTCAGGGAGAGGGAGAGGGAGAGGAAGAGGGTTAGGGCTAGGGCTAGGGCTAGGGCGATGACTGGGCTAAGGTTAGGGTTTGGGTTAGGGTGAGGGTGAGGGTGAGGGTTAGGGCTAGGGCTACGGCTACGGCTAGGGCTAGGGCTAGGGCAAGGGCTAGGGCTAGGGCTAGGGCTAGGGCTAGGCTTAGGGCTAGGGCTATGCTTAGGGTTACGGTCAGGGCGACACGTTGGGCTAGGGATAGATACAGGGTGGAGCTAGCGTGAAGGTGATGGTGATGGTGAGGGCTTGGGCTAGGGCTTGGGCTTGGGCTCGGGCTCGGGCTAGGGCTAGGGCTAGGGTTAGTTCTAGGGTATGGTTTAGGCTTAGGCCTAGTGGTACGACTAGGGCTAGGGCTAGGGTTAGGGTTAGGGTTTGGATTAGCGTTTGCGTTAGCGCTAGCACTAGAGCTAGGGCTGGGCTAGGTTTAGGGTTAGGACTAGGACTAGGACTAGGACTATTTCTAGGGCTAGGGCGATGCTAGGCCTAGGCCGAGGGCTAGGGCTGGGTAGGATTACGTTTAGGGGTACGGCGAGGTCTAGGTCTAGGGTTAAGCTTAAGGTTAGGATTGGGCTAGTGCTAGTGCTAGGGCTAGGGTTAGTGTTAGGGTTAGGGTTAGGGTTAGGGTTAGGGTTAGGGTTAGGGTTAGGGTTAGAGTTAGGGTCAGGGTCAGGGTCAGGGTCAGGGTGAGGGTGAGGGTTAGGGAGAGGGGGAGGGAGAGGGAGAGGGTGAGGGTGAGGGTTAGGTCTAGGGCTACGACTGGGCAAAGGTTAGGGCTAGGGTTAGGGTTAGGATTAGGCCTAGGCCTAGTGCTACGATTATGGCTATGGCTAAAGCTCGGGCTCAGGCTCGGGCTCGGGCTAGGATTAGGCTTAGGTCTAGGGATAGGTTTCGGGCAATTTCTACCTCTACGGCCAGATCTGGGCTAGGCTGTGGGTGAGGGTGAAGGTGAGGGTTAGTGTTAGGGCTAAGGCTAGGGCTAGGCTTAGAGTTAGGGTTTGTGTTAGGGTTCCGGCTTGGGTTAGGGCTAAGCTTAGGCTTAGGCTTAGGCTTACGATTGGTGTTAGGGTTAGGCCTAGTGCTACGGCTAGGACTAGGGCTTAAGCTAGGGTCAGGGCTAGGGCTAGGGTTAGGGTTAGGATTAGGATTAGGCCTATGCCTAGCGCTACAATTATGGCTAGGGCTAAAGCTCGGGTTAGGATTCGGCTAGTGCTAGTGCTAGAGCTAGGGCTAGGGTTAGGGTTAGGGTTAAGGTTAGTGTTAGGGTTAGGGTTAGGGCTAGGTTTTAGGGCCAGGGTTAGGGCTAGGGGTGGACTAAGGTTAGGGATAAGATTAGGGCTAGGGTTAGGGCTAGGCCGAGGGCTAGGGCTAGGGCTAGGGATAAGATTAGGGTTAGGGTTAGGGTTAGATTTTGCACTAGGACTAGGGCTGGGCTACGGTTACGGTTAGGGTTAGGGTTAGGACTAGGACTAAGACTAGGACTAGGACTAGGACTACTTCTAGGGCTCGGGCTATGCTAGGCCTAGGCCGAGGGCTAGGGCTGGGGCTAGGTGTAGGGGTAGGGGTACGGCGAGGGCTAGGGCTAGGGCTAGGGCTAGGGCTAGGGCTAGGGCTAGATCTAGGGATGAGATTAGGGTTAGGGTTAGGGTTAGATTTTGCACTAGGGCTAGGGCTGGGCTACGGTTAGGGTTAGGGTTAGGACTAGGACTAAGACTAGGACTAGGACTAGGACTACTTCTAGGGCTAGGGCTATGCTAGTCCTAGGCCGAGGGCTAGGGCTGGGGCTAGGTTTAGGGGTAGGGGTACGGCGAGGGCTAGGGCTAGGGCTAGGGCTAGGGATAAGCTTAAAGTTAGGATTGGTCTAGTGCTAGGACTAGGGTTAGGGTTACGTTTAGTGTTAGGGTTATGGTTAGGGTTAGGTTTTATGGACAGGGTTAGGGCTCGGGCTGGGCTAAGATTAGGGTTTGGGTTGGGGTGAGGGAGAGGGAGAGGGAGAGGGAGAGGGTTAGGGCTAGGGCTAGGGCGATGACTGGGCTAAGGTTAGGGTTTGGGTTAGGGTTAGGGTTAGGTTTAGGGTGAGGGTTAGGGCTAGGGCTAGGGCTAGGGCTAGAGCTAGGCTTAGGGCTAGGGCTAGGCTTAGGGTTACGGTCAGGGCGACTCGTTGGGCTAGGGCTAGATACAGGGCTGAGCTAGCGTGAGGGTGATGGTGATGGTGAGGGCTTGGGCTAGGGCTTGGGCTAGGACTAGGGCTAGGGCTAGGACTAGGGCTAGGGCTAGTGCTAGGGCTAGGGCTAGGGCTAGGGTTTGGTTTAGGCTTAGGCCTAGTGGTACGACTAGGGCTAGGACTAGGGCTAGGGTTAGGGTTAGGGTTTGGAATAGTGTTTGCGTTAGCGCTAGCACTAGAGCTAGGGCTGGGCTAGGTTTAGGGTTAGGACTAGGACTAGGACTAGGACTAGGACTAGGACTTGGACTACTTCTAGGGCTAGGGCTATGCTAGGCCTAGGACGAGGGCTAGGGCTGGGGTAGGATTACGTTTAGGGGTACGGCGAGGGCTAGGTCTAGGGCTATGGCTAGGGCTAGGGTTAAGCTTAAGGTTAGGATTGGGCTAGTGCTAGTGCTAGTGCTAGGGTTAGTGTTAGGGTTATTGTTAGTGTTAGTGTTAGTGTTAGGGTTAGGGTTAGGGTTAGGGTTAGGGTTAGGGTTAGGGTTAGGGTTAGGGTTAGAGTTAGGGTCAGGGTCAGGGTCAGGGTGAGGGTGAGGGTTAGGGAGAGGGGGAGGGAGAGGGAGAGGGTGAGGGTTAGGTCTAGGGCTACGACTGGGCAAAGGTTAGGGCTAGGGTTAGAGTTAGGATTAGGCCTAGGCCTAGTGCTACGATTATGGCTATGGCTAAAGCTCGGGCTCGGGCTCGGGCTCGGGCTAGGATTAGGCTTAGGTCTAGGGATAGGTTTCGGGCAATTTCTACCTCTACGGCCAGATCTGGGCTAGGCTGTGGGTGAGGGTGAAGGTGAGGGTTAGTGTTAGGACTAAGGCTAGGGCTAGGCTTAGAGTTAGGGTTTGTGTTAGGGTTCCGGCTTGGGTTAGGGCTAGGCTTAGGCTTAGGCTTAGGCTTACGATTGGGGTTAGGGTTAGGCCTAGTGCTACGGCTAGGACTAGGGCTTAAGCTAGGGTCAGGGCTAGGGCTAGGGTTAGGGTTAGGATTAGGATTAGGCCTATGCCTAGCGCTACAATTATGGCTAGGGCTAAAGCTCGGGTTAGGATTCGGCTAGGGCTAGTGCTAGAGCTAGGGCTAGGGTTCGGGTTAAGGTTAGTGTTAGGGTTAGGGTTAGGGCTAGGTTTTAGGGCCAGGGTTAGGGCTAGGGGTGGACTAAGGTTAGGGATAAGATTAGGGCTAGGGTTAGGGCTAGGCCGAGGGCTAGGGCTAGGGCTAGGGCTAGGGCTAGGGATAAGATTAGGGTTAGGGTTAGGGTTAGATTTTGCACTAGGGCTAGGGCTGGGCTACGGTTCCGGTTAGGGTTAGGGTTAGGACTAGGACTAAGACTAGGACTAGGACTAGGACTACTTCTAGGGCTCGGGCTATGCTAGGCCTAGGCCGAGGGCTAGGGCTGGGGCTAGGTGTAGGGGTAGGGGTACGGCGAGGGCTAGGGCTAGGGGTAGGGATAGGGCTAGGGCTAGATCTAGGGATGAGATTAGGGTTAGGGTTAGGGTTAGATTTTGCACTAGGGCTAGGTCTGGGCTACGGTTAGGGTTAGGGTTAGGACTAGGACTAAGACTAGGACTAGGACTAGGACTACTTCTAGGGCTAGGGCTATGCTAGTCCTAGGCCGAGGGCTAGGGCTGGGGCTAGGTTTAGGGGTAGGGGTACGGCGAGGGCTAGGGCTAGGGCTAGGGCTAGGGATAAGCTTAAAGTTAGGATTGGTCTAGTGCTAGGACTAGGGTTAGGGTTAAGTTTAGTGTTAGGGTTATGGTTAGGGTTAGGTTTTATGGACAGGGTTAGGGCTCGGGCTGGGCTAAGATTAGGGTTTGGGTTGGGCTGAGGGAGAGGGAGAGGGAGAGGGAGAGGGTTAGGGCTAGGGCTAGGGCGATGACTGGGCTAAGGTTAGGGTTTGGGTTAGGGTTAGGGTTAGGTTTAGGGTGAGGGTTAGGGCTAGGGCTAGGGCTAGGGCTAGGGCTAGGGCTAGGGCTAGGGCTAGAGCTAGGCTTAGGGCTAGGGCTAGGCTTAGGGTTACGGTCAGGGCGACTCGTTGGGCTAGGGCTAGATACAGGGCTGAGCTAGCGTGAGGGTGATGGTGATGGTGAGGGCTTGGGCTAGGGCTTGGGCTAGGACTAGGGCTAGGGCTAGGGCTAGGGCTAGTGCTAGGGCTAGGGCTAGGGCTAGGGCTAGGGTTTGGTTTAGGCTTAGGCCTAGTGGTACGACTAGGGCTAGGACTAGGACTAGGGTTAGGGTTAGGGTTTGGAATAGTGTTTGCGTTAGCGCTAGCACTAGAGCTAGGGCTGGGCTAGGTTTAGGGTTAGGACTAGGACTAGGACTAGGACTAGGACTACTTCTAGGGCTAGGGCTATGCTAGGCCTAGGACGAGGGCTAGGGCTGGGGTAGGATTACGTTTAGGGGTACGGCGAGGGCTAGGTCTAGGTCTAGGGCTAGGGCTAGGGTTAAGCTTAAGGTTAGGATTGGGCTAGTGCTAGTGCTAGGGCTATGGTTAGTGCTAGGGTTAGTGTTAGGGTGAGGGTGAGGGTGAGGGTCAGGGTGAGGGTTAGGGAGAGGGTGAGGGAGAGGGTGAGGGTGAGGGTTAGGGCTAGGGCTACGACTGGGCAAAGGTTAGGGTTTGGGTTAGGGTTAGGTTTAGGGTTAGGTTTAGGGTTAAGGCTAGGGCTAGGCCTAGCCCTCGGCCTAGGCCTAGCATAGCCCTAGCCCTAGAAGTAGTCCTAGTCGTAGTCCTAGTCCTAGTCCTCACCCTAACCGTAGCCCAGCCCTAGCCCTAGTGCAAACTCTAACCCTAACACTAACCCTAATCTTATCCCTAGCCCTAACACTAACCCTAACCCTGGCTCAAGCCCTAGCCCTAGCCTTAGCCCTAGCCCTAATACTAAGCCTCACCTTCTCCCTCAACCTAAACCTAGCCTTGGCCTGGCCCTAGTCCTAGCAATAGCCCTAATCCTAAACCTAACCGTGGCTCAAGCCCTAGCCCTAGCCCTAGCCCTAGCCCTAGCCCTAGCCCTAGCCCTAGCCCTAGCCCTAACCCTCACCCTAAACCTAACCCTAACCCTAACCCAAACCCTAACCTTAGCCCAGTCATCGCCCTAGACCTCGCCCTAACCCTCTTCCTCTCCCTCTCCCTCTCCCTCTCCCTCACCCCAACACAATCCCTAACCTTAGCCCAGCCCGAGCCCTAACCCTGGCCCTAAAACCTAACCCTAACCCTAACACTAACACTAACACTAAACTTAACCCTAACACTAGTCCTAGCCCTAGCCCTAGCCCTAGCCCTCGCCATACCCCTACCCCTACCCCTACCCCTAGCCTCAGCCCTAGCTCTCGGCCTAGGCCTAGCATAGCCCTAGCCCTAGAAGTAGTCCTAGTCCTAGTCCTAGTCCTAGTCCTAGTCTTAGTCCTAGTCCTAACCCTAACCCTAACCGTAGCCCAGCCCTAGCCCTAGTGCAAAATTTAACCCTAACCCTAACCCTAATCATATCCCTAGATCTAGCCCTAGCCCTAGCCCTAGCCCTAGCCCTAGCCCTAGCCCTCGGCCTAGGCCTAGCATAGCCCTAGCCCTAGAAGTAGTCCTAGTCCTAGTCCTAGTCCTAGTCCTAGTCTTAGTCCTAGTCCTAACCCTAACCCTAACCGTAGCCCAGCCCTAGCCCTAGTGCAAAATCTAACCCTAACCCTAACCCTAATCTTATCCCTAGATCTAGCCCTAGCTCTAGCCCTAGCCCTAGCCCTAGCCCTAGCACTCGCCGTACCCCTACCCCTACCGCTAGCCCCAGCCCTAGCCCTTGGCCTAGGCCTAGCATAGCCCTAGCCCGAGAAGTAGTCCTAGTCCTAGTCCTAGTCCTAGTCCTAGTCTTAGTCCTAGTCCTAACCATAACCCTAACCGGAGCCCAGCCCTAGCCCTAGTGCAAAATCGAACCCTAACCCTAATCTTATCCCTAGATCTAGCCCTAGCCCTAGCCCTAGCCCTAGCCCTAGCCGTAGCCCTCGGCCTAGCCCTAAACCTAGCCCTAATCCTAGCCCTAACCTTAGCCCACCCCTAGCCCTAACACTGGCCCTAAAACCTAGCCATAACCCTAACACTAACCTTAACCCTAACCCTAGCCCTAGCACTAGCACTAGCCGAATCCTAACCCGACCTTTAGCCATAGCCATAATCGTAGCGCTAGGCCTAAGCCTAATCCTAATCCTAACCCTAACCCTAGCCCTAGCCCTAGCCCTAGCCCTAGCCCTAGCCCTAGCCCTAGCCCTAGCCCTAGCCCTAGCCCTAGCCCTAGCCCTAGCCCTAGCCCTAGCCCTAGCCCTATTCCTAGTCCTAGTCCTAATCCCAGTCCTAGTCCTATTCCTAGCCCTCGGACTAGCCCTAGCCCTAACCCTAGCCATAGCGCTAACCCTAGCCGCAGCCCTTCCCTAGGCCTAGCCCTGACCCTAGCTTAAGCCCTAGCCGTAGCACTAGGCCTAACCCTAACCCTAAGCGTAAGCCTAAGCCTAAGCCTAAGACTAACCCTAACCCTAGCCCTAGCCCTAAACCAAGCCGGAACCCTAACACAAACCCTAACTCTAAGCCTAGCCCTAGCGCTAGCCCTAACACTAACCCTCACCCTCACCCTCACCCAAACCCTAACCTTAGCCCAGCCCTAGCCCTAACCCTGGCCCTAAAACCTAACCCTAACCCTAACCCTAACACTAACCTTAACCCTTTCCCTAGCCGTAGCACTTGCCCTCGAAGTACCCCTAACCCTACCCCTAGTCCCAGCCCTAGCCCTCGGCCTCGGCCTAGCATAGCCCTAACCCTAGAAGTAGTCCTAGTCCTAGTCCAAGTCCTAGTCCTAGTCCTAGTCCTAACCCTAACCGTAGCCCAGCCCTAGCCCTAGTGCAAACTCTAACCCTAACCCTAACCCTAACCCTAATCTTATCCCTAGCCATAACCCTAACCCTAACCCTAACCCTGGCCCAAGCCCAAGTCCTAGCCCTAGCCCTAGCCCTAAGCCTAACCCGACCCCTAGCCCTAGCCCTAATACTAACCCTCACCTTCACCCTCACCCTAACCCTAGCCCAGGCCTCGCCCTAGTCCTAGCAATAGCCCTAACCCTAACCCTGGCCCTACGCCTAATCCTGCCTGAGCCCAAGCCCAAGCCCGAGCTTTAGCCATAGCCATAATCGTAGCACTTGGCCTAGGCCTATGCCTAGTACTAATCCTAACCCTGACCCTAGCCCTACCCCTAGCCCTAGCCCTAGCCCTAGCCCTAGCCCTAGCCCTAGCCCTAGCCCTAGCCCTAGCCCTAGCCCTAGCCCTAGTCCTAGTCCTAGTCCTAGCCCTAGCCCTAGCCCTAGCCCTACCCGCAGCCCTTCCCTAGTCCTAGCCCTGACCTTACCTTAAGACCTAGCCCTAGCCGTAGCACTAGGCCTAACCCTAACCCTAAGCGTAAGCCTAAGCCTAAGCCTAAGCCTAGCCCTAACCCAAGCCGGAACCCTAACACAAACCCTAACTCTAAGCCTAGCCCTAGCCCTAGCCCTAACACTAATCCTCACCTTCACCCTCACCCTCAGCCTAGCCCTGCTCTGGCCATAGATGTAGAAATAGACCGAAACATATCCCTAGACCTAAGACTAATCCTAGCCCGAGCCCGAGCCCGAGCCCGAGCCCGAGCTTTAGCCATAGCCATAATCGTAGCACTAGGCCTAGGCCTAATCCTAACCCTAACCCTAGCCCTAACCCTAGCCCTAAACCTAAACCTAAACCTAGCCCAAGCCCAAGCCCTAGCCCTAAGCCTAAGCCTAAGCCTAACCCTAACCCTAGCCCTAACCCTATACCTATCCCTATCCCTAGTCTTAACACTAGGCCTAGGCCTAAACCAAACCCTAGCCCTAGCCCTAGCCCTAGCCCTAGCCCTAGCCCTAGCCCAAGCCCTAGCCCTAGCCCTAACCCTAGCCCTAGCCCAAACCCTAACCTTTGCCCAGTCATAGCCCTAGCCCTAACCCTCACCCTCACCCTAACCCTCTCCCTCTCCCTCTCCCTCACCCTCACCCTCACCCTAACTCTAACCCAAACCCTAACCTTACCCAGCCCTAGCCCTAACCCTTGCCCTAAAACCTAACACTAACCCTAACACTAACCCTAACGCTAACCGTAACCCTAACCCTAACCCTAACCCTAGCACTAGCACTAGCCATAGCCCAATCCTAACCTTACCTTTATCCCTAGCCCTCGCCGTACCCATAACCCTAATCCTAACCCAGCCCTAGCCCTCGGCCTAGGCCTAGCACAGCCCTAGCCCTAGAAGTAGTCCTAGTCCTAGTCCTAGTGCTAGTCCTACTAATAGTACTAGTCCTAGTCCTAGTCCTAGTCCGAGTCCGAGTCCTAGTCCTAACCCTAACCCTAAACCTAGCCCAGGCCTAGCTCTAGTGCTAGCGCTAATGCAAACGCTAACCCAAACCCTAACCCTAATCTTATCCCTAGCCCTAACCCTAACCCTTACCATAACCCTAGCCCAAACCCAAGCCCTAGCCCTAAGGCTAACCCTAGCCCTAGCCCTAGCCCTAGTCGTACCACTAGGCCTAAGCCTAAACCAAACCCTAGCCCTAGCCCTAGCCCTAGCCCTAGCCCTAGCCCTAGCCCTAGCCCTAGCCCTAGCCCTAGCCCTAGCCCTAGCCCTAGCCCTAGCCCTAGCTCTAGCCCTAGCCCTAGCCCTCACCCTCACCCTCACCCTCACGCTAGCTCAGCCCTGTATCTAGCCCTAGCCCAACTCATCACCCTGACCGTAACCCTAACATTAGCCCTAGCCCTAGCCCTAGCCCTAGCCCTAGCCCTAGCCCTAGCCCTAGCCCTAGCCCTAGCCCTAGCCCAAACCCTAACCGTAGCCCAGTCATCGCCCTAGCCCTAACCCTCTTCATCTCCCACTCCCTCTCCCTCACCCCAACCCAAACCCTAACCTTAGCCCAGCCCTAGCCCTAACCCTGGCCCTAAAACCTAACCCTAACCCTAACACTAACCTTAACCCTAACCCTAGTCCTAGCACTAGCACTAGCCCAATCCTAACTTTAAGCTTAACCCTAGCCCTAGCCATAACCCTAGCCCTAGCCCTCGTCGTACCCCTACCCCTACCCCTAGCCCCAGCCCTAGACCTCGGCCTAGGCCTAGCATAGCCCTAGCCCTAGAAGTAGTCCTAGTCCTAGTCCTAGTCCTAGTCTTAGTCCTAGTCCTAACCTTAAACCTAACCGTAGCCCAGCCCTAGCCCTACTGCAAAATCTAACCCTAACCCTAACCCCAACCCTAATCTTATCCCTAGCCCTAGCCCTAGCCCTAGCCCTAGCCCTAGCCCTAGCCCTAGCCCTAACTATCACCCTCACCCTAACCCAAACCCTAACCTTAGCCCAGCCCTAGCCCTAACCCTGGCCCTAAAACCTAACCCTAACCGTAACACTAACACTAACCTTAACCCTAACCCTAGCCGTAGCACTAGCCCTCGAAGTACCCCTACCCCTACCCCTAGCCCCAGCCCCAGCCCTCGCCCTCGGCCTAGGCCTAGCATAGCCTTAACCCTAGAAGTAGTACTGGTCCAAGTCCAAGTCCTAGTCCTAGTCCTAGTCCTCACCCTAACCGTAGCCCAGCCCTAGCCCTAGTGCAAACTCTAACCCTAACACTAACCCTAATCTTATCCCTAGCCCTAACTCTAACACTAATCCTGGCCCAAGCCCAAGCCCTAGCCCTAGCACTAGCCCTAGCCCTAGCCCTAGCTCTAGCTCTAGCCCTAGCCCTAGCCCTAGCCCTAGCCCTAGCCCTAGCCCTAGCCCAAGCCCTAGCCCTAGCCCTAGCCCTAGCCCTAGCCCTAGCCCTAGCCCTACCCTTAGCCCTAGCCCTAATCCTAAGCCTCACCTTCTCCCTCACCCTAAACCTAGCCCTGGCCTGGCCCTAGTCCTAGCAATAGCCCTAACCCTACCCCTAGCCCTAAGCCTATTCCTAGTCCGAGCCCGAGCATTAGCCCGAACCGAGCTTTAGCCATAGCCATATTCGTAGCACTAGGCCTAGGCCTAGGCTTAATCCTAACCCTAACCCTAGCCCTAGCCCGAGCCCGAGCCCGAGCCCGAGCCCGAGCCCTAGCCCGAGCCCTAGCTCGAGCCCTAGCCCTAGCCCTAGCCCTAGCCCTAGTCCTAGTCCTAGCCCTCGGCCTAGCCCTCGGCCTAGCCCTAGCCCTAACCCTAGCCCTAACCTTAGCCCAGCTCTAGCCCTAACTCTGGCCCTAAAACCTAACCCTAACACTAACCCTAACACTAACATTAACCCTAACCCTAGCCCTAGCACTAGCACTAGGGCTATTTCTACATCTACGGCCAGAGCTGGGCTAGGCTGTGGGTGAGGGTGAAGGTGAGGGTTAGTGTTAGGGCTAGGGCTAGGGCTAGGGCTAGGCTTAGAGTTAGGGTTTGTGTTAGGGTTCCGGCTTGGGTTAGGGCTAGGGTTAGGCTTAGGCTTAGGCTTACGCTTAGGGTTAGGGTTAGGCCTAGTGCTACGGCTAGGGCTTAAGCTAGGGTCAGGGCTAGGCCTAGGGAAGGGCTGCGGCTAGGGCTAGGGCTAGGGCTAGGGTTAGGGCTAGGGCTAGGGCTAGGGCTAGGGCTAGGACTGTGATTAGGGCTAGGGCTAGGGCTAGGGCTAGGGCTAGGGCTAGGGCTAGGGCTAGGGCTAGGGCTAGGGCTAGGGCTAGGGCTAGGGCTAGGGCTAGGGCTAGGGCTAGGGCTAGGGCTAGGGCTAGGCTAGGGCTAGGGCTAGGGTTAGGGTTAGGATTAGGATTAGGCCTAGGCCTAGCGCTACGATTATGGCTATGGCTAAAGCTCGGGTTAGGATTCGGCTAGGGCTAGTGCTAGTGCTAGGGCTACGATTAGGGTTAAGGTTAGTGTTTGGGTTTGGGTTAGGGCTAGGTTTTAGGGCCAGGGTTAGGGCTAGGGGTGGGCTAAGGTTAGGGCTACGATTAGGGCTAGGGTTAGGGCTAGGCGGAGGGCTAGGGCTAGGGCTAGGGCTAGGTCTAGGGCTAGGGTTAGGGCTAGGGATAAGATTAGGGTTAGGGTTAGGGTTAGATTTTGCACTAGGGCTAGGGCTGGGCTACGGTTAGGGTTAGGGTTAGGACTAGGACTAAGACTAGGACTAGGACTAGGACTACTTCTAGGGCTCGGGCTATGCTAGGCCTAGGCCGAGGGCTAGGGCTGGGGCTAGGGGTAGGGGTAGGGGTACGGCGAGGGCTAGGGCTAGGGCTAGGGTTAGGGCTAGGGCTAGATCTAGGGATAAGATTAGGGTTAGGGTTAGGGTTAGATTTTGCACTAGGGCTAGGGCTGGGCTACGGTTAGGGTTAGGGTTAGGAATAGGACTATAACTAGGTCTAGGACTAGGACTATTTCTTGGGCTAGGGCTATGCTAGGCCTAGGCCGAGGGCTAGGGCTGGGGCTAGGTGTAGGGGTAGGGATACGGTGAGGGCTAGGGCTAGGGCTAGGGCTAGGGTTAAGCTTAAAGTTAGGATTGGGCTAGTGCTAGGACTAGGGTTATGGTTAAGTTTAGTGTTAGGGTTAAGGTTAGGGTTAGGTTTTAGGGACAGGGTTAGGGCTAGGGCTGGGCTAAGATTAGGGTTTGGGTTGGCGTGAGGGAGAGGGAGAGGGAGAGGAAGAGGGTTAGGGCTAGGCCTAGGGCTAGGGCGATGCCTGGGCTAAGGTTAGGGTTTGGGTTAGGGTTAGGGTTAGGTTTAGGGTGAGGGTAATGGCTAGGGCTAGGGCTAGGGCTAGGCTTAGGGCTAGGGCTAGGCTTAGGGTTACGGTCAGGGCGACTCGTTCGGCTAGGGCTAGATACAGGGCTGAGCTAGCGTGAGAGTGATGGTGATGGTGAGGGTTTGGGCTAGGGCTTGGGCTAGGACTAGGGCTAGGGCTAGGGCTAGGGCTAGGACTAGGGCTAGTGCTAGTGCTAGGGCTAGGGCTACGGCTAGGGCTAGGGTTTGGTTTAGGCTTAGGCCTAGTGGTACGACTAGGGCTAGGACTAGGGCTAGGGTTAGGGTTAGGGTTTGGAATAGTGTTTGCGTTAGCGCTAGCACTAGAGCTAGGGCTGGGCTAGGTTTAGGGTTAGGACTAGGACTAGGACTAGGACTACTTCTAGGGCTAGGGCTATGCTAGGCCTAGGACGAGGGCTAGGGCTGGGGTAGGATTACGTTTAGGGGTACGGCGAGGGCTAGGGCTAGGGTTAAGCTTAAGGTTAGGATTGGGCTAGGGCTAGTGCTACGGCTAGGGTTAGTGTTAGGGTTAGTATTAGGGTTAGTGTTAGTGTTAGGGTGAGGGTCAGGGTGAGGGTCAGGGTGAGGGTGAGGGTGAGGGTGAGGGTTAGGGAGATGTGGAGGGAGAGGGTAAGGGTGAGGGTTAGGGCTAGGGCTACGACTGGGCAAAGGTTAGGGTTAGCATAGCCCTAGCCCTAGAAGTAGTCCTAGTCCTAGTCCTAGTCCTCACCCTAACCGTTGCCCAGCCCTAGCCCTAGTGCAAACTCTAACCCTAACACTAACCCTAATCTTATCCCTAGCCCTAACCCTAACCCTAACCCTGGCTCAAGCCCTAGCCCTAGCCCTACCCTTAGCCCTAGCCCTAATCCTAACCCTCACCTTCTCTCTCAACCTAAACCTAGCCTTGGCCTGGCCCTAGTCCTAGCAATAGCCCTAACCCTAACCCTAACCCTGGCCCAAGCCCTAGCCCTAGCTAGGGCTAGGGTTAGGGTTACGGTTAGTGTTAGTGTTACTGTTAGGGTTAGTGTAAGGGTTAGTGTTAGGTTTTAGGGCAAGGGTTAGTGCTAGGGCTGGGCTAAGGTTAGGGTTTGGGTGAGAGTGAGGGTGAGGGTGAGGGTGAGGGAGAGGGTGAGGGTGAGGGTGAGTGTTAGGGTGAAAGTGAGGGTGAGGGTGAGGGTTAGGCCTAGGGCTAGGGCTAGGCTTAAGTCTAGGCTTAGGGCTAGGGCTAGTGTTA
>JALMGA010000036.1:167500-170000 GCA_023333525.1 Aspidoscelis tigris stejnegeri | reverse complement strand
CTAGGCCTAAAACAAACCCTAACCCTAACCCTAACCCCAGCCCTAGCCCTAGCCCTAGCCCTAGCCCTAGCCCTAGCCCGAGCCCGAGCCCGAGCCCGAGCCCGAGCCCAAGCCCTAGCCCTAGCCCTAGCCCTAGCCCTAGCCCTCACCCTCACCCTCACCCTCACCCTCACCCTTACCCTCACCCTCGCGCTAGCTCAGCCCTGTCTCTAGCCCTAGCCAAACCCATCGCCCTACCATAACCCTAACACTAGCCCTAGCCCTAGCCCTAGCCCTAGCCCTAGCCCTAGCCCTAGCCCTAGCCCTAGCCCTAGCCCTAGCCCTAGCCCTAGCCCTAGCCCTAGCCCTAGCCCTAGCCCTAGCCCTAGCCCTAGCCCTAGCCCTAGCCCTAGCCCTAGCCCTAGCCCTAACTCGAGCCCTAACCGTAACCCAATCCCCAAACTTAGCCCAGCGCGAGCCTGATCCTGAGCCCTAGCACTAGCACTAGCCCTACCCTAGCCCTAACCCTAACGCGAGCCCTAACCCTAACCCTCACCCTCACCCTCACCCTCACCCTCGCGCTAGCTCAACCCTGTCTCTAGCCCTAGCCCAACCCATCGCCCTACCATAACCCTAACACTAGCCCTAGCCCTAGCCCTCACCCTCACCCTCACCCTCACCCTCACCCTCACCCTCGCACTAGCTCAGCCCTGTCTCGAGCCCTAGCGCAACCCATCGCCCTACCATAACCCTAGCCCTAGCCCTAGCCCTAGCCCTAGCCCTAGCCCTAGCCCTAGCCCTAGCCCTAGCCCTAGCCCTAGCCCTAGCCCTAGCCCTAGCCCTAGCCCTAGCCCTAGCCCTAGCCCTAGCCCTTGCCCTAACCCTAACCCTAACCCGAGCCCTAACCCTAACCCAATCCCCAAACTTAGCCCAGCGCGAGCCCGAGCCCGAGCCCTAGCACTAGCACTAGCCCTACCCTAGCCCTAACCCTAACGCAAGGCCTAACTCTAACCCAATACCCAAACTTAGCCCAGCACGAGCCCTAGCCCTAGCCCTAGCCCTAGGCTTGCCCTACCCTAACCTTAACCCTAACCCTAACCCTTACCCTAACCCTAACCCTAACCCTAACCCTAACCCTAACCCTAACCCTAACCCTAACCATAAACCTAACCCACGCCAGGCCCTAGCCATAGCCATAACTCTAATGGTAACCCGAGCCCGAGCCCGAGCCCAAGACGTAAGCCTAACCCTAGCCGTAGCCCTAGCCGTAGCCCTAGCCCTAGCCCTAACAGTAACACTAACGGTCACCTTCACCCTAGCCCTGCCCTCGCCATAGCCGTAGATATAGCCCTAATCCTAACCCTAGCCCTAAGCGTAATCCTAGCCCTAGCCGTAGCCCTACCCCTACCCCGAGCCCTACCCCAAGCTCGAGCTTGAGCACGAGCACGAGCCCTAGCCCGAGTTGTAGCACTAGTCCTAGGCCTAAACAAAACCCTAACCCTAACCCTAGCCCTAGCCATAGCCATAGCCCTAGGCATAGCCATCACCCTGACCCTGACCCTGACCCTGACCCTAACCCTAACCCTAACCCTAACCCTAACCCAATCCCCAAACTTAGCCCAGCGCGAGCCTGAGCCCGAGCCCTAGCACTAGCCCTAGCACTAGCACTAGCCGTAGCCGCAGCCCTAGCCCTTGCCCTAGCCCTAGCCCTAGCCCTAACCCTAACCCGAGCCCTAACCCTAACCCTAACCCTAACACTAGGGCTAGGGCTAGGGCTAGGGCTAGCTTCAGGGCTTGGGCTAGGCCTAGGGCTGCGGCTAGGGCTAGGACAAGGCCAAGTGCTAGTGGTAGGGCTCGGGCTCGGGCTGGGCTAAGGTTAGGGGTTGCGTTAGGGTTAGGGTTAGGGTTAGGGTTAGGATTAGGGGTAGGGTTAGGGTTAGGGTTAGGGTTAGGGTTAGGGTTAGGGTTAGGGTTAGGGTTAGGGTTAGGGTTAGGGTTAGGGTTAGGGTTAGGGCTAGGGCCAGGGTTATGGCTACGGGTAGGCTTAGGGCTAGGGCTAGGGCTCGTGTTATTGTTACGGTCAGTGCGACGGGTTGGGCTAGGGTTAGAGCCAGGGCTGAGCTAGCGTGAGGGTGAGGGTGAGGGCTAGGGCTAGGGCTAGGGCTAGGGCTAGGGCTAGGGCTAGGGCTAGGGCTAGGGCTAGGGCTAGGGCTAGGGCTAGGGCTACGGCTAGGGCTTGGGCTAGGGCTAGGGCTACGGTTAGGGTTAGGGTTAGGTAAGGGTTTGGTTTAGGCCTAGGCATAGTGCTACGACTAGGGATAGGGATAGGGATAGGGTTAGGCTTAGGGCTAGGGCTTGGGCTTGGGCTTGGGTTAGGTTTAGGTTTAGGGCTAGGGATAAGAATAGGGTTAGTTTTAGTGTTAGCGTTTGTGTTAGTTCTAGCACTAGGGCTAGGGCTGGGCTAAGGTTAGGGTTAGGACTAGGACTAGGACTAGGACTACTTCTAGGGCTAGGGCTATGC
>JALMGA010000036.1:0-162500 GCA_023333525.1 Aspidoscelis tigris stejnegeri | reverse complement strand
TAGCCCTAGCCTTAGCCCTAGCCCTAGCCCTAGCCCTAGCCCTAGCCCTAGCCCTAGCCCTAGCCCTAGCCCTAGCCCTAGCCCTAGCCCTAGCCCTAGCCCTAGCCCTAGCCCTAGGCCTTACGCTAATCCTAGCCCTAGGCCTACCACTAACCCTAACTCTAACCCGAAGCCTAACCCTTACCCTAACCCTAAGCATAAACCTAACCCACGCCAGGCCCTTGCCATAGCCATAACTCTAATGGTAACCCAAGCCCGAGCCCGAGCCCAAGCCGGAAGCCTAACCCTAGCCGTAGCCCTAGCCGTAGCCCTAGCCGTAGCCCTAGCCCTAGCCCTAGCCCTAGCCCTAGCCCTAGCCCTAGCCCTAACACTAACCCTCACCTTCACCCTAGCCCTGCCCTCGCCATCGCCGTAGAAATAGCTCTAATCCTAATCCTACCCCTATGCATAATCCTAGCCCTAGCCCTAGCCTGAGCGCAAGACCGAGCCCTACCCCGAGCTTGAGCGTGAGCACGAGCACGAGCCCTAGCCCTAGCCCTAGTTGTAGCACTACTCGTAGGCCTAAACAAAACCCTAACCCTAACCCTAACCCTAACCCTAACCCTAACCCTAGCCCTAGCCCTAGCCATAGCCATAGCCATAGCCCTAGGCCTAGCCATCACCCTGACCCTGACCCTGACCCTGACCATGACCCTCACCCTCACCCTACAACTAACCCTAACCCTAACCCAATCCCCAAACTTAGCCCAGCGCGAGCCCGAACACTAGCACTAGCACTAGCACTAAGGTTAGGCTAAGGTTAGGGCTAGGATTAGGGCTAGGGTTAGGGGCAAACCCTAACAATAATCCTAGCCCTATCCCTATCCCTATCCCTATCCCTATCCCCAGCCCAAGCCCTAGCCCTCACTCTCACCCTCACCCTCACCCTCACCCTCACCCTCACGCTAGCTCAGCCCTGTATCGAGCCCTAGCCCAACCCGTCGCCCTGACCGTAACCCTAACATTAGCCCTAGCCCTAGCCCTAGCCCTCGCCCTACCCCTCGCCCTCGCCCTCACCCTCGCCCTCGCCCTCGCCCTAGCCCTAACCCTAACCCTCACCCTAACCCAAACTCTAACCTTAGCCCAGCCTTAGCCCTAACCCTGGCCATAAACCTAACCCTAACCCTAAAACTTACCTTAACCCTAACCCTAGCCGTAGCACTTGCCCTCGAAGTACCCCTGACCCTACCCCTAGCCCCAGCCCTAGCCCTCGGCCTAGGCCTAGCATAGCCCTAACCCTAGAAGCCCAAGTCCTAGTCCTAACCCTAACCGTAGCCCAGCCCTAGCCCTAGTGCAAACCCTAACCCTAATCTTATCCCTAGCCCTAACCCTAACCCTAAACCTAACCCTGGCCCAAGCCCAAGTCCTAGCCCTAGCCCTCGCCCTAAGCCTAACCCGAGCCCTATCCCTATCCCTAGCCCTAATAGTAACCCTCACCTTCACCCTCACTCTGACCGTAGCCCTGGCCTGGCCCTAGTCCTAGCAATAGTCCTAACCCTAACCCTGGCCCTAAGCCTAATCCTAGCCCGAGCCCAAGCCCGAGCTTTAGCCATAGCCATAATCGTAGCACTACGCCTAGGCCTAATCCTAACCCTGACCCTAGCCCTAGCCCTAGCCCTAGCCCTAACCCTAGCCCTATCCCTATCCCTAGCCCTAGCCCTAGCCCTAGCCCTAGCCCTAGCCTTAGGCCTAGGCCTAGCCCTAGCCCTAGCCCAACCCTAGTCCTAGTCCTAGTCCTAGTCCTAGTCCTAGTCCTAGTCCTAGCCCTAGTCCTAGCCCTAGCCCTAGCCCTAGCCCTAGCCCAACCCTAGTCCTAGTCCTACTCCTAGTCCTAGTCCTAGTCCTAGTCCAAGTCCTAGTCCTAGTCCTAGCCCTAGTCCTAGCCCAAGTCCTAGCCCTAGCCCTGGCCCTAAGCCTAACCCGAGCCCGAGCCCGAGCCCTAATACTAACCCTCACCTAGCAAGCTTGGCTCATGTGAAAGTGGACTGAAGCTGGATTAATCCCTAGAAGAAGCAGAAGCAGCAATGGCTTTTCTACCCCGGTTTTCTCTCCCATTTAAGGGGACTCAAAGCGGCTGACAAACTTTCTGTTCTTCCCCCCACAACAGACACCCTGTGAGGTAGGTGGGGCTGTGAGAGCTCAGAAGAGAGCTGTGACTAGCCCATAGCCACCTAGCAAGCTTGGCTCATGTGAAAGTGGACTGAAGCTGGATTAATCCTTAGAAGAAGCAGAAGCAGCAATGGCTTTTCTACCCCGGTTTTCTCTCCCATTTAAGGGGACTCAAAGCAGCTGACAAACTTTCTGTTCTTCCCCCCACAACAGACACCCTGTGAGGTAGGTGGGGCTGTGAGAGCTCAGAAGAGAGCTGTGACTAGCCCATGGCCACCTAGCAAGCTTGGCTCATGTGAAAGTGGACGGAAGCTGGATTAAAGCACTGGTGTGACTGCAGCCAAAGTGAAGAGAAAATTATTGGTCACATGGCTGATATCTTCTGTGCCTATGAAAGTGGACTAAAGCTAGATTAATCCCTAGAAGAAGCAACGTTGGCTTTTCTAACCCGCTTTTCTCACCCTTTTAAGGGGACTCAAAGCGGCTGACAAACTTTCTGTTCTTCCCCCCACAACAGACACCCTGTGAGGTAGGTGGGGCTGTGAGAGCTCAGAAGAGAGCTCTGACTAGCCCAAAGCCACCTAGCAAGCTTGGCTCATGTGAAAGTGGACTGAAGCTGGATTAAAGCTCTGGTGTGACTGCAGCCATAGTGAAGAGAAAATTATTGGTCACATGGCTGATGTCTTCTGTGTCTATGAAAGTGGACTAAAGCTAGATTAATCCCTAGAAGAAGAAGCTAGTGTCAGGGCTAGGCCTAGGGAAGGGCTGCGGCTAGGGCTAGGGCTAGGGCTAGGGCTAGGGTTAGGGCTAGGACTAGGGCTAGGGCTAGGGCTAGGGCTAAGGCTGAGGCTAGGCTTAGGGCTAGGCCTAGTGTTATGGTTACGGTTAGGGCGACGGGTTGGGCTAGGGCTAGAGCCAGGGCTGAGGTAGCATGAGGGTGAGGGCTAGGGCTAGGGCTAGGGCTAGGGCTAGGGCTAGGGCTAGGTTTAGGGCTAGGGTTAGGGCTCGGGCTAGGGCTAGGGCTAGGGCTAGGGTTTGGTTTAGGCCTAGGCCCAGTGCTAAGACTAGGGATAGGGATAGGGATAGGGATAGGGTTAGGGCTAGGGTTAGGCTTAGGCTTAGGCTTAGGGCTAGGGCTTGGGCTTGGGCTAGGTTTCGGGTTAGGGTTAGGGCTAGAGTTAGGGCTAGGGTTAGGGTTAGGATTAGGCCTAGGCCTAGTGCTACGATTATGGCTATGGCTAAAGCTCGGGCTCGGGCTCGGGCTAGGGCTAGGATTAGGCTTAGGTCTAGGGATAGGTTTCGGGCTATTTCTACATCTACGGCCAGAACAGGGCTAGGGTGAGGGTGAGGGTGAAGGTGAGGGTTAGTGGTAAGGCTAGGGCTAGGCTTAGTGTTAGGGTTTGTATTAGGGTTCCGGCTTGGGTTAGGGCTAGGGTTAGGCTTAGGCTTAGGGTTAGGTTTAGGCCTAGTGCTACAGCTAGGTCTAGGGCTTAAGCTAGGGTCAGGGCTAGGCCTATGGAAGGGCTGAGGCTAGGGCTAGGGCTAGGGCTAGGGTTAGGGCTAGGCCTAGGGCTAGGCCTAGGACTAGGACTGGGATTAGGACTAGGGCTAGGGCTAGGGCTAGGGCTAGGGCTAGGGCTAGGGCTAGGGCTAGGGCTAGGGCTAGGGTAGGGTTACGGTTAGGGTTAGGGTTAGGGTTTGGTTTAGGCCTAGGCCTAGGCCTAGGCCTAGTGCTACGACTAGGGCTAGGCCTAGGGCTCGGGCTCGGCCTCGGCCTCGGCCTCGGGCTTGGGCAAGGATTAGGCTTAGGTCTAGTGTTAGGTTTCCGTCTATTTCTACGTCTACGGCCAGAGCAGGGCTAGGGTGAGGGTGAGGGTGAAGGTGAGGGTTAGTGTTAAGGCTAGGGCTAGGACTAGGCTTATTGGTATGGTTTGTGTTAGGGTTCCGGCTAGGGTTAGGGCTAGGGTTAAGCTTAGGCTTAGGCTTCCGCTTAGGGTTAGTGTTAGGCCTAGTGCTACGGCTAGGGCTAGGGCTTAAGGTAGGGTCAGGGCTAGGCCTAGGGAAGGGCTGCGGCTAGGGCTAGGGCTAGGACTAGGTCTAGGACTACGACTAGGACTAGGAGTAGGACTAGGACAAGGGTTGGGCTAGGGCTAGGGCTAGGGCTAGGGCTAGGGCTAGGGTCAGGGTCAGGGTTAGGATTAGGCCTAGGCCTAGTGCTACGATTATGGCTATGGCTTAAGCTCGGGTTTGGGCAGGGGCTCGGGCTAGGATTAGGCTTAGGGCCAGGGTTAGGGTTAGGGCTATTGCCAGGACTAGGGCCAGGCCAGGGCTAGGGTTAGGGTGAGGGTGAAGGTGATGGTTAGAATTAGGGCTAGGGCTAGCGCTAGGGCTCGGGTTAGGGTTAGGGCTAGGGCTAGGGCTAGGAATAAGATTAGGGTTAGGGTTAGGGTTAGAGTTTGCACTAGGGCTAGGGCTGGCCTACGGTTAGGGTTAGGACTAGGACTAGGACTTGGACTAGGACTAGGACTACTTCTAGGGTAAGGGCTATGCTAGGCCTAGGCCGAGGGCTAGGGCTGGGTCTAGGGGTAGGGGTAGGGGTACTTCGAGTGCAAGTGCTACGGCTAGGGTTAGGGTTAAGGTTAGTGTTAGGGTTAGGGTTAGGTTTTAGGGCCAGGGTTAGGGCTAGGGCTGGGCTAAGGTTAGGGTTTGGGTTAGGGTTAGGGTGAGGGTGAGGGTTAGGTCTAGGGCTAGGGCTAGGGCTAGGGCTAGGGCTAGGGCTAGGGTCAGGTTTAGGATTAGGCCTAGGCCTAGTGCTACGATTAGCACTAGGCCTAGTGCTACTCCTAGTGCTACTAGGAGTAGGACTAGTGTTGGGCTAGGGCTAGGGCTAGGGCTAGGGCTAGGGCTAGGGCTAGGGCTAGGGCTAGGGTCAGGTTTAGGATTAGGCCTAGGCCTAGTGCTACGATTATGGCTATGGCTAAAGCTCGGGCTTCGGCAGGGGCTCGGGCTAGGATTAGGATTAGGGCCAGGGTTAGGGTTAGGGCTATTGCCAGGACTAGGGCCAGGCCAGGGCTAGGGTGAGGGTGAGGGTGAAGGTGAGGGTTAGTATTAGGCTAGGGCTAGGGCTAGGGCTCGGGTTAGGCTTAGGGCTAGGGCTAGGGCTAAGACTTGGGCTTGGGCCAGGGTTAGGGTTAGGGTTAGGGCTAGGAATAAGATTAGGGTTAGGGTTAGGGTTAGAGTTTGCACTAGGGCTAGGGCTGGGCTACGGTTAGGGTTAGGACTAGGACTTGGGCTTCTAGGGTTAGGGCTATGCTAGGCCTAGGCCGAGGGCTAGGGCTGGGGCTAGGGGTAGGGTTAGGGGTACTTCGAGGGCAAGTGCTACGGCTAGGGTTAGGGTTAAGGTAAGTTTTAGGGTTAGGGTTAGGTTTTAGGGCCAGGTTTAGGGCTAAGGCTGGGCTAAGGTTAGAGTTTGGGTTAGGGTGAGGGTTAGGGTTAGGGTTAGGGTTAGGGCGAGGGCGAGGGCGAGGGCGAGGGTGAGGGCGAGGCCGAGGGGTAGGGCAAGGGCTAGGGCTAGGGCTAATGTTAGGGTTACGGTCAGGGCGACGGGTTGGGCTAGGGCTCGATACAGGGCTGAGCTAGCGTGAGGGTGAGGGTGAGGGTGAGGGTGAGGACTAGGGCTTGGGCTGGGGATAGGGATAGGGATAGGGATAGGGATAGGGATAG
The DNA here is from genome assembly GCA_023333525.1 of Aspidoscelis tigris stejnegeri. Classification (NCBI taxonomy): domain Eukaryota; kingdom Metazoa; phylum Chordata; class Lepidosauria; order Squamata; family Teiidae; genus Aspidoscelis; species Aspidoscelis tigris. Next base: position 156,629 of record JALMGA010000036.1, on the reverse strand, counting down.
GATTAGGGTTAGGGTTTGGCCCTAACCCTAGCCCTAATCCTAGCCCTAACCTTAGCCCAGCCCTAGCCCTAACCCTGGCCCTATAACCTAGCCCTAACCCTAACCCAAACCCTAACCTTTGCCCAGGCATAGCCCTAGCCCTAACCCTCACCCTAACCCTCTCCCTCTCCCTCACCCTCACCCTCACCCTCACCCAAACCCGAACCTTACCCAGCCCTAGCCCTAACCCTTGCCCTAAAACCTAACACTAACCCTAACCCTAGCCGTAGCACTTGCACTCGAAGTACCCCTACCCCTACCCCTAGACCCAGCCCTAGCCGTCGGCCTAGGCCTAGCATAGCCCTTACCCTAGAAGTAGTCCTAGTCCTAGTCCAAGTCCTAGTCCTAGTCCTAACCCTAACCGTAGCCCAGCCCTAGCCCTAGTGCAAACTCTAACCCTAACCCTAACCCTAACCCTAATCTTATTCCTAGCCCTAGCCCTAACCCTAACCCGAGCCCTAGCGCTAGCCCTAGCCCTAATTCTAACCCTCACCTTCACCCTCATCCTAAACCTAGCCCTGGCCTGGCCCTAGACCTGGCAATAGCCCTAACCCTAACCCTGGCCCTAAGCCTAATCCTAGCCCGAGCCCCTGCCCAAGCCCGAGCTTAAGCCATAGCCATAATCGTAGCACTAGGCCTAGGCCTAATCCTAACCCTGACCCTGACCCTAGCCCTAGCCCTAGCCCTAGCCCTAGCCCTAGCCCTAGCCCTAGCCCTAGCCCTAGCCCAACCCTTGTCCTAGTCCTACTCCTAGTCCTAGTCGTAGTCCTAGACCTAGTCCTAGCCCTAGCCCTAGCCGCAGCCCTTCCCTAGGCCTAGCCCTGACCCTACCTTAAGCCCTAGCCCTAGCCGTAGCACTAGGCCTAACACTAACCCTAAGCGGAAGCCTAAGCCTAAGCTTAACCCTAGCCCTAACCCTAGCCGGAACCCTAACACAAACCATACCAATAAGCCTAGTCCTAGCCCTAGCCTTAACACTAACCCTCACCTTCACCCTCACCCTCACCCTAGCCCTGCTCTGGCCGTAGACGTAGAAATAGACGGAAACCTAACACTAGACCTAAGCCTAATCCTTGCCCAAGCCCGAGGCCGAGCCCGAGGCCGAGCCCGAGGCCGAGGCCGAGCCTGAGGCCGATCCCGAGCCCTAGGCCTAGCCCTAGTCGTAGCACGAGGCCTAGGCCTAAACCAAACCCTAACCCTAACCCTAACCCTAACCGTAACCCTACCCTAGCCCTAGCCCTAGTCCTAATCCCAGTCCTAGTCCTAGGCCTAGCCCTAGGCCTAGCCCTAACCCTAGCCCTAGCCCTAGTCCTAGCCTCAGCCCTTCCATAGGCCTAGCCCTGACCCTAGCTTAAGCCCTAGCCCTAGCCGTAGCACTAGGCCTAACCCTAACCCTAACCCTAAGCCTAAGCCTAACCCTAGCCCTAACCCATTGCGGAACCCTAATACAAACCCTAACACTAAGCCTAGCCCTAGCCTTACCACTAACCCTCACCTTCACCCTCACCCTCACCCTAGCCCTGTTCTGGCCGTAGATGTAGAAATAGCCCGAAACCTATCCCTAGACCTAAGCCTAATCCTAGCCCGAGCCCGAGCCCGAGCTTTAGCCATAGCCATAATCGTAGCACTACGCCTAGGCCTAATCCTAACCCTAACCCTAGCCCTAACTCTAGCCCTAACCCTAACCCGAAACCTAGCCCAAGCCCAAGCCCTAGCCCTAAGCCTAACCCTAGCCCTAACCCTATCCCTATCCCTATCCCTATCCCTAGTCTTAGCACTGGGCCTAGGCCTAAAACAAACCCTAGCCCTAGCCCTAGCCCTAGCCCTAGCCCTAACCCTAGCCCTAAACCTAGCCCTAGCCCTAGCCCTAGCCCTAGCCCTCACCCTCATGCTACCTCAGCCCTGGCTCTAGCCCTAGCCCAACCCGTCGCCCTAACCGTAACCATAACACTAGGCCTAGCCCTAACCCTAGCCCTAACCCTAGCCTCAGCCTTAGCCCTAGCCCTAGCCCTAGCCCTAGCCCTAGCCCTAGCCCTAGCCCTAGTCCTAGCCCTAACCCTAGCCCTAGCCCTAGCCGCAGCCCTTCCCTAGGCCTAGCCCTGACACTAGCTTCTTCTTCTAGGGATTAATCTAGCTTTAGTCCACTTTCATAGACACAGAAGACATCAGCCATGTGACCAATAATTTTCTCTTCACTATGGCTGCAGTCACACCAGAGCTTTAATCCAGCTTCAGTCCACTTTCACATGAGCCAAGCTTGCTAGGTGGCTTTGGGCTAGTCAGAGCTCTCTTCTGAGCTCTCACAGCCCCACCTACCTCACAGGGTGTCTGTTGTGGGGGGAAGAACAGAAAGTTTGTCAGCCGCTTTGAGTCCCCTTAAAAGGGTGAGAAAAGCGGGGTAGAAAAGCCAACGTTGCTTCTTCTAGGGATTAATCTAGCTTTAGTCCACTTTCATAGGCACAGAAGATATCAGCCATGTGACCAATAATTTTCTCTTCACTTTGGCTGCAGTCACACCAGTGCTTTAATCCAGCTTCCGTCCACTTTCACATGAGCCAAGCTTGCTAGGTGGCCATGGGCTAGTCACAGCTCTCTTCTGAGCTCTCACAGCCCCACCTACCTCACAGGGTGTCTGTTGTGGGGGGAAGAACAGAAAGTTTGTCAGCTGCTTTGAGTCCCCTTAAATGGGAGAGAAAACCGGGGTAGAAAAGCCATTGCTGCTTCTGCTTCTTCTAGGGATTAATCCAGCTTCAGTCCACTTTCACATGAGCCAAGCTTGCTAGGTGGCTATGGGCTAGTCACAGCTCTCTTCTGAGCTCTCACAGCCCCACCTACCTCACAGGGTGTCTGTTGTGGGGGGAAGAACAGAAAGTTTGTCAGCCGCTTTGAGTCCCCTTAAATGGGAGAGAAAACCGGGGTAGAAAAGCCATTGCTGCTTCTGCTTCTTCTAGGGATTAATCCAGCTTCAGTCCACTTTCACATGAGCCAAGCTTGCTAGGTGAGGGTTAGTATTAGGGCTAGGGCTAGGGCTCGGGTTAGGCTTAGGGCCAGGGCTAGGGCTAGGACTTGGGCTAGGACTAGGGCTAGGACTAGGACTAGGACTAGGACTAGGGTTGGGCTAGGGCTAGGGCTAGGGCTAGGGCTAGGGCTAGGGCTAGGGCTAGGGCTAGGGCTAGGGCTAGGACTAGGGCTAGGACTAGGACTAGGACTAGGACTAGGACTAGGACTAGGACTAGGACTAGGGTTGGGCTAGGGCTAGGGCTAGGCCTAGGCCTAGGCCTAAGGCTAGGGCTAGGGCTAGGGCTAGGGCTAGGGCTAGGGCTAGGGCTAGGGCTAGGGCTAGGGCTAGGGCTAGGGCTAGGGCTAGGGTTAGGGCTAGGGCTAGGGCTAGGGCTAGGGTCAGGGTTAGGATTAGGCCTAGGCATAGTGCTACGATTATGGCTATGGCTAAAGCTCGGGCTTGGGCTCGGGCTAGGATTAGGCTTAGGGCCAGGGTTAGGGTTAGGACTATTGCTAGGACTAGGGCCAGGCCAGGGCTACGGTCAGGGTGAGGGTGAAGGTGAGGGTTACTATTAGGGCTAGGGATAGGGATAGGGCTCGGGTTAGGCTTAGGGCGAGGGCTAGGGCTAGGACTTGGGCTTGGGCCAGGGTTAGGTTTAGGGTTAGGGTTAGGGCTAGGGATAAGATTAGGGTTAGGGTTAGGGTTAGGGTTAGAGTTTGCACTAGGGCTAGGGCTGGGCTACGGTTAGGGTTAGGACTAGGACTTGGGCTTCTAGGGTTAGGGCTATGCTAGGCCTAGGGCGAGGGCTGGGGCTAGGGGTAGGGGTAGGGGTAGGGGTACTTCGAGGGCAAGTGCTACGGCTAGGGTTAGGGTTAAGGTAAGTTTTAGGGTTAGGGTTAGGTTTTAGGGCCAGGGTTAGGGCAAAGGCTGGGCTAAGGTTAGAGTTTGGGTTAGGGTGAGGGTTAGGGTTAGGGTTAGGGTTAGGGCGAGGGCGAGGGCGAGGGCGAGGGCGAGGGCGAGGGCGAGGGTGAGGGCGAGGGCGAGGGCTAGGGCGAGGGCTAGGGCTAGGGCTAGGGCTAATGTTAGGGTTACGGTCAGGGCGACGGGTTGGGCTAGGGCTCGATACAGGGCTGAGCTAGCGTGAGGGTAAGGGTGAGGGTGAGGGTGAGGGTGAGGGTGAGGGTGAGGGCTAGGGCTTTGGCTGGGGATAGGGATAGGGATAGGGATAGGGATAGGGATAGGATTAGGGTTAGGGTTAGGGTTTGGCCCTAACCCTAGCCCTAATCCTAGCCCTAACCTTAGCCCAGCCCTAGCCCTAACCCTGGCCCTTTAACCTAGCCCTAACCCTAACCCAAACCCTAACCTTTGCCCAGTCATAGCCCTAGCCCTAACCCTCACCGTAACCCTCTCCCTCTCCCTCACCCTCACCCTCACCCTAACCCAAACCCTAACCTTACCCAGCCCTAGCCCTAACCCTTGCCCTAAAACCTAACACTAACCCTAACACTAACCCTAATGCTAACCCTAACGCTAACCCTAACCCTAACCCCAGCCCTAGCACTAGCACTAGCCTAATCCTAACCTTAACCTTAACCCTAGCCCTAGCCCTCGCCGTACCCCTAACCCTAATCCTACCCCAGCCCTAGCCCTCGGCCTAGGCCTAGCACAGCCCTAGCCCTAGAAGTAGTCCTAGTCCTAGTCCTAGTCCTAGTCCTAGTCCTAGTCCTACTCCTAACCCTAACCCTAACCCTAAACCTAGCCCAGGCCTAGCTCTAGTGCTAGCGCTAACGCAAACGCTAACCCAAACCCTAACCCTAATCTTATCCCTACCCCTAACCCTAACCCTTACCCTAACCCTAACCCTAGCCCAAGCCCAAGCCCTAGCCCGAAGGCTAACCCTAGCCCTAGCCCTAGCCCTAGTCGTACCACTAGGCCTAAGCCTAAACCAAACCCTAACCCTAATCCTAGCCCTAGCCCCAGCCCAAGCCCTAGCCCTTACCCTCACCCTCACCCTGGCCCTAAAACCTAACCCTAACCCTAACCATAACACTAAACTTAACCCTAACCCTAGTCCTAGCACTAGCACTAGCCCAATCCTAACTTTAAGCTTACCCCTAGCCCTAGCCCTAGCCCTAGCCCCATCCCTAGCCCTGGGCCTATTCCTAGCATTGCCCTAGCCCTAGAAGTTGTCCTAGTCCTAGCCCTAGTCTTAGTCCTAGTCCTAACCCTAACCCTAACCGTAGCCCAGCCCTAGCCCTAGTGCAAAATCTAACCCTAACCCTATCCCTAATCTTAGCCCTAGCCCTAGCCCTAGCCCTAGCCCTAGCCCTAGCCCTAGCCCTAGCCCTAGCCCTAGCCCTAGCCCTAGCCCAAGCCCTAGTCCTAGCCCTAGCCCTAGCCCTAGTCCTAGCCCTCGGCCTAGCCCTAACCCTAGCCCTAATCCTAGCCCTAAACTTATCCCAGCCCTAGCCCTATCCCTGGCCCTAAAACATAGCCTTAACCCTAACCCTAACACTAACCTTAACCCTAACCCTAGCCCTAGCACTAGCACTAGCCCTAGCCCAATCGTAACCCGAGCTTTAGCCATAGCCATAATTGTAGCGCTAGGCCTAGGCCTAGGCCTAGGCCTAACCCTAGGCCTAGCCCTAGCCCTAGCCCTAGACCTAGACCTAGACCTAGCCCTAGCCGCGGCCCTTCCCTAGGCCTAGCCCTGACCCTAGCTTAAGCCCTAGCCCTAGCCGTAGCACTAGGACTAACCCTAACCCTACGCGTAAGCCTAAGCCTAAGCCTAGCCCTAACCCAAGCCGGAACCCTAACACAAACCCTAACTCTAAGCCTAGCCCTAGCCCTAGCCCTAACACTAACCCTCACCTTCACCCTCACGCTCACCCTAGCCCTGCTCTGGCCGTAGATGTAGAAATAGCCCGAAACCTATCCCTAGACCTAAGCCTAATCCTAGCCCGAGCCCGAGCCCGAGCTTTAGCCATAGCCATAATCGTAGCACTAGGCCTAGGCCTAATCCTAACCCTAACCCTAGCCCTAACCCTAGCCCTAACGTTAAACCTAAACCTAGCCCAAGCCCAAGCCCTAGCCCTAAGCCTAAGCCTAACCCTAGCCCTAACCCTATCCCTATCCCTATCCCTATCCCTATCCCTATCCCTATCCCTATCCCTAGTCATAGCACTAGGCCTAGGCATAAACCAAACCCTAGCCCTAGCTTTAGCCATAGCCCTAGCCCAAACCCTAACCTTTGCCCAGTCATAGCCGTAGCCATTGCCCTAACCCTCACCCTCTCCCTCTCCCTCTCCCTCACCCTCACAATAACACAAACCCTAAACTTACCCAGCCCTAGCCCTAACCCTTGCCCTAAAACCTAACACTAACCCTAACACTAACCCTAACGCTAACCCTAACCCTAAACCTAGCACTAGCACTAGCCCTAGCCCAATCCTAACCTTAACCTTAACCCTAGCCCTAGCCCTCGCCGGACCCCTACCCCTAACCCTAATCCTACCCCAGCCCTAGACCTCGGCCTAGGCCTAGCACAGCCCTAGCCCTAGAAGTAGTCCTAGTCCTAGTCCTAGTCCTAGTCCTACTAATAGTCCTAGTCCTAGTCCTAACCCTAACCCTAAACCTAGCCCAGGCCTAGCTCTAGTGCTAGCGCTAACGCAAACGCTCACCCAAACCCTAACCCTAATCTTATCCCTAGCCCTAACCCTAACCCTTACCCTAACCCTAGGCCAAGCCCAAGCCCTAGCCCTAAGGCTAACCCTAGCCCTAGCCCTAGCCCTAGTCGTACCACTAGGCCTAAGCCTAAACCAAACCCTAGCCCTAGCCCTAGCCCTAGCCCTAGCCCTAGCCCTAGCCCTAGCCCTAGCCCTAGCCCTAGCCCTAGCCCAAGCCCTAGCCCTCACCCTCACCCTCACCCTCACGCTAGCTCAGCCCTGTATCTAACCCTAAGCCTAACCCTAACACTAACCTTAACCCTAAACCTAGCCGTAGCACTTGCCCTGGAAGTACCCCTACCCCTATCCCTAGCCCCAGCCCTAGCCCTCGGCCCAGGCCTACCATAGCCCTAACCCTAGAAGTAGTCCTAGTCCTAGTCCAAGTCCTAGTCCTAGTCCTAGTCCTAACCCTAACCGTAGCCCAGCCCTAGCCCTAGTGCAAACTCTAACCCTAACCCTAACCCTAACCCTAATCTTATTCCTAGCCCTAACCCTAACCCTAACCCTGGCCCAAGCCCAAGTCTTAGCCGTAGCCCTAGCCCTAAGCCTAACCCGAGCCCTAGCCCTAGCCCTAGCCTATTACTAACCCTCACCTTCACCCTCACCCTAACCCTAGCCCTGGCCTGGCCTGGCCCTAGTCCTGGCAATAGCCCTAACCCTAACCCTGGCCCTAATCCTAATCCTAGCCCGAGCCCCTGCCGAAGCCCGAGCTTTAGCCATAGCCATAATCGTAGCACTAGGCCTAGGCCTAATCCTAAACCTGACCCTAGCCCTAGCCCTAGCCCTAGCCCTAGCCCTAGCCCTAGCCCTAGCCCAACCCTAGTCCTACTCCTAGTAGCACTAGGAGTAGCACTAGGCCTAGTGCTAATCGTAGCACTAGGCATAGGCCTAATCCTAAACCTGACCCTAGCCCTAGCCCTAGCCCTAGCCCTAGCCCTAGACCTAACCCTCACCCTCACCCTAACCCTAACCCAAACCCTAACCTTAGCCCAGCCCTAGCCCTAACCCTGGCCCTAAAACCTAACCCTAACCCTAACACTAACCTTAACCCTAACCCTAGCCATAGCACTTGCACTCGAAGTACCCCTACCCCTATCCCTAGACCCAGCCCTAGCCCTCGGCCTAGGCCTAGCATAGCCCTTACCCTAGAAGTAGTCCTAGTCCTAGTCCAAGTCCTAGTCCTAGTCCTAACACTAACCGTAGGCCAGCCCTAGCCCTAGTGCAAACTCTAACCCTAACCCTAACCCTAATCTTATTCCTAGCCCTAGCCCTAGCCCTAACCCTAACCCGAGCCCTAGCGCTAGCCCTAGCCCTAATTCTAACCATCACCTTCACCCTCACCCTAACCCTAGCCCTGGCCTGGCCCTAGTCCTGGCAATAGCCCTAACCCTAACCCTGGCCCTAAGCCTAATCCTAGCCCGAGCCCCTGCCCAAACCCGAGCTTAAGCCATAGCCATAATCGTAGCACTAGGCCTAGGCCTAATCCTAACCCTGACCCTGACCCTAGCCCTAGCCCTAGCCCTAGCCCTAGCCTAGCCCAACCCTTGTCCTAGTCCTACTCCTAGTCCTAGTCGTAGTCCTAGACCTAGTCCTAGCCCTAGCCCTAGCCGCAGCCCTTCCCTAGGCCTAGCCCTGACCCTACCTTAAGCCCTAGCCCTAGCCGTAGCACTAGGCCTAACACTAACCCTAAGCGGAAGCCTAAGCCTAAGCTTAACCCTAGCCCTAACCCTAGCCGGAACCCTAACACAAACCATACCAATAAGCGTAGTCCTAGCCCTAGCCTTAACACTAACCCTCACCTTCACCCTCACCCTCACCCTAGCCCTGCTCTGGCCGTAGACGTAGAAATAGACGGAAACCTAACACTAGACCTAAGCCTAATCCTTGCCCAAGCCCGAGGCCGAGCCTGAGGCCGAGCCCGAGCCCTAGGCCTAGCCCTAGTCGTAGCACTAGGCCTAGGCTCGGCCTAGGCCTAAACCGAACCCTAACCCTAACCCTAACCCTAACCCTAACCCTAACCGTAACCCTACCCTAGCCCTAGCCCTAGCCCTAGCCCTAGTCCTAATCCCAGTCCTAGTCCTAGGCCTAGCACTAGCCCTAACCCTAGCCCTAGCCCTAGCCCTAGCCTCAGCCCTTCCATAGGCCTAGCCCTGACCCTAGCTTAAGCCCTAGCCCTAGCCGTAGCACTAGGCCTAACCCTAAGCCTAAGCCTAACCCTAGCCCTAACCCAAGCCGGAACCCTAATACAAACCCTAACACTAAGCCTAGCCCTAGCCTTACCACTAACCCTCACCTTCACCCTCACCCTAACCCTAGCCTCAGCCTTAGCCCTAGCCCTAGCCCTAGCCCCACCTACCTCACAGGGTGTCTGTTGTGGGGGGAAGAACAGAAAGTTTGTCAGCTGCTTTGAGTCCCCTTAAATGGGAGAGAAAACCGGGGTAGAAAAGCCATTGCTGCTTCTGCTTCTTCTAGGGATTAATCCAGCTTCAGTCCACTTTCACATGAGCCAAGCTTGCTAGGTGGCTATGGGCTAGTCACAGCTCTCTTCTGAGCTCTCACAGCCCCACCTACCTCACAGGGTGTCTGTTGTGGGGGGAAGAACAGAAAGTTTGTCAGCCGCTTTGAGTCCCCTTAAATGGGAGAGAAAACCGGGGTAGAAAAGCCATTGCTGCTTCTGCTTCTTCTAGGGATTAATCCAGCTTCAGTCCACTTTCACATGAGCCAAGCTTGCTAGGTGGCTATGGGCTAGTCACAGCTCTCTTCTGAGCTCTCACAGCCCCACCTACCTCACAGGGTGTCTGTTGTGGGGGGAAGAACAGAAAGTTTGTCAGCCGCCTTGAGTCCCCTTAAATGGGTGAGAAAAGCGGGGTAGAAAAGCCAACTCTTCTTCTTCTTCTTCCTCATCCTCCTCTTCTTCTTTTTCTTCCTCTTCTAGGGATTAATCTAGCTTAAGTCCACTTTCATAGGCACAGAAGACATCAGCCATGTGACCAGTAATTTTCTTTTCACATTGGCTGCAGTCACACCTCAGGTTTAATCCGGCTTCTTTGCACTTTAAGACTCAGCCAGGGAACACATCAGATTGGCTGTGGTCCCACCTATCTGGTTCTGAGACTTTCTGAACCGGGGCTCCGCCTAGTGACCTCTTAGGCTCCACCCAGCGACCTCTTAAGCTCCACCCAGTGACCTCTTAAGCTCCACCCAGTGACCTCTTAAGCTCCACCCAGCACCTTCAGCAGCCCCCGCCTCCCTGGGACTTAGGGCTGTGAACACCAAGCCCTGAAGCCCACCAGCCGCCACTGGGGCCAGGGTTAGGGTTAGGGTTAGGGCTAGGGATAAGATTAGGGTTAGGGTTAGGGTTAGAGTTTGCACTAGTGCTAGGGCTGGGCTACGGTTAGGGTTAGGACTAGGACTAGGACTAGGACTAGGACTAGGGCTAGGGCTAGGGCTAGGGCTAGGGCTAGGGCTAGGGCTAGGGCTAGGGCTAGGGCTAGGGCTAGAGCTAGAGCTAGGGCTAGGGATAGGGTTAGGGCTAGAGCTAGAGCTAGAGCTAGAGCTAGAGCTAGGGCTAGGGCTAGGGCTAGGGCTAGGGCTAGGCTTAGGGCTACGGCTAGGCTTAGGGTTACGGTCAGGGCGACTCGTTGGGCTAGGGCTAGATACAGGGCTGAGCTAGCGTGGGGGTGATGGTGATGGTGATGGTGAGGGCTTGGGCTAGGGCTAGGGCTAGGGCTAGGGCTAGGGCTAGGGCTAGGGCTAGGGCTAGGGCTAGGGCTAGGGCTAGGGCTAGGGCTAGGGCTAGGGCTAGGGCTAGGGCTAATGTTAGGGTTATGGTCAGGGCGACGGGTTGGGCTAGGGCTAGATACAGGGCTGAGCTAGCGTGAGGGTGTGGGCTAGGGCTTGGGCTAGGGCTAGGGCTAGGATTAGGGTTAGGTTTTGGTTTAGGCTTAGGCCTAGTGGTACGACTAGGGCTAGGGCTAGGGTTAGGGTTAGCCTTAGGGCTAGGGCTTGGGCTTGGCCTAGGGTTAGGGTAAGGGTTAGGGTTAGGGCTAGGGATAAGATTAGGGTTAGGGTTTGGGTGAGCGTTTGCGTTAGCACTAGCACTAGAGCTAGGCCTGGGTTAGGTTTAGGGTTAGGGTTAGGACTAGGACTAGGACTAGGACTAGGACTATTCCTAGGACTAGGACTAGGACTAGGACTAGGAATTCTTCTAGGGCTAGCGCTGTGCTAGGCCGAGGCCGAGCTCTAGGGCTGGGGGTAGCATTAGGGTTAGGGTTAGAGGTACGGCGAGGGCTAGGGCTAGGGCTAGGGCTAGGGCTAGGGCTAGGGCTAGGGCTAGGGTTTGGTTTAGGCCTAGGCCTAGTGCTACGACTAGGGATAGGGATAGGGATAGGGTTAGGGTTAGGGTTAGGGCTAGGGTTAGGCTTAGGCTTAGGGCTAGGGCTTGGGCTTGGGCTAGGTTTAGGTTTAGGGTTAGGGCTAGGGTTAGGGCTAGGGTTAGGGTTAGAATTAGGCCTAGGCATAGTGCTACGATTATGGCTATGGCTAAAGCTCAGGCACGGGCTCGAGCTCGGGCTCGGGCTAGGATTAGTCTTAGGTCTAGGGATAGGTTTCGGGCTATTTCTACATCTACGGCCATAGCAGGGCTAGGCCGAGGGTGAGGGTGAAGGTGAGGGTTAGTGTTAGGGCTAGGGCTAGGGCTAGGCTTAGAGTTGGCTTTTCTACCCTGCTTTTCTCACCCATTTAAGGGGACTCAAAGCGGCTGACAAACTTTCTGTTCTTCCCCCCACAACAGACACCCTGTGAGGTAGGTGGGGCTGTGAGAGCTCAGAAGAGAGCTGTGACTAGCCCATGGCCACCTAGCAAGCTTGGCTCATGTAAAAGTGGACGGAAGCTGGATTAAAGCTCTCATGTGACTGCAGCCAAAGTGAAGAGAAAATTATTGGTCACATGGCTGATGTCTTCTGTGCCTATGGAAGTGGACTTTGCTAGATTAATCCCTAGGAGAAGAAGCTAGTGTCAGGGCTAGGCCTAGGGAAGGGCTGCGGCTAGGGCTAGGGCTAGGGCTAGGGCTAGGGCTAGGGTTAGGGCTAGGACAAGGGCTAGGGCTAGGGCTAGGGCTAGGGCTCGGGCTAGGGCTAAGGCTGAGGCTAGGGTTAGTGTTTGGTTGAGGGTGAGGGTAAGGGTCAGGGTGAGGGTGAGGGTGAGGGTGAGGGTTAGGGAGAGGGAGAGGGAGAGGGAGAGGGTGAGGGTGAGGGTTAGGGCTAGGGCTAGGGCTACGACTGGGCAAAGGTTAGGGTTTGGGTTAGGGTGAGGGTTAGGGTTACGGCTAGGGCTAGGGCTAGGGCTAGGGCTTATGTTAGGGTTACGGTCAGGGCGACGGGTTGGGCTAGGGTCAGATACAGGGCTGAGCTAGTGTGAGGGTGAGGGTGAGGGTGAGGGTGAGGGTGAGGGTAAGGGCTAGGGCTGGGGCTGGGGCTAGGGCTAGGATTAGGGTTAGGGTTTGGTTTAGGCTTAGGCCTAGTGGTACGACTAGGGCTAGGGCTAGGGCTAGGGTTAGCCTTCGGGCTAGGGCTTGGGCTTGGGCTAGGGTTAGGGTTAGGGTAAGGGTTAGGGTTAGGGCTAGGGATAAGATTAGGGTTAGGGTTTGGGTTAGCGTTTGCGTTAGCGCTAGCACTAGAGCTAGGCCTGGGCTAGGTTTAGGGTTAGGGTTAGGGTTAGGAGTAGGACTAGCACTAGGACTAGGACTAGGACTAGGACTATTAGTAGGACTAGGACTAGGACTAGGACTAGGACTAGGACTACTTCTAGGGCTAGGGCTGTGCTAGGCCTAGGCCGAGGGCTAGGGCTGGGGTAGGATTAGGGTTAGGGGTACGGCGAGGGCTAGGGCTAGGGTTAAGGTTAAGGTTAGGATTGGGCTAGTGCTAGTGCTAGGGCTGGGGTTAGGGTTAGGGTTAGCGTTAGGGTTAGTGTTAGGGTTAGTGTTAGGTTTTAGTGCAAGGGTTAGGGCTAGGGCTGGGTAAGGTTAGGGTTTGGGTTAGGGTGAGGGTGAGGGTGAGGGAGAGGGAGAGGGTTAGGGTGAGGGTTAGGGCTAGGGCTATGACTGGGCAAAGGTTAGGGTTTGGGTTAGGGTTAGGGCTAGGTTATAGGGCCAAGGTTAGGGCTAAGGCTGGGCTAAGGTTAGGGCTAGGATTAGGGCTAGTGTTAGGGCCAAACCCTAACCCTAATCCTAGCCCTATCCCTATCCCTATCCCTATCCCTATCCCTATCCCCAGCCCAAGCCCTAGCCCTCACCCTCACCCTCACCCTCACCCTCACCCTCACCCTCACCCTCACGCTAGCTCAGCCCTGTATCGAGCCCTAGCCCAACCCGTCGCCCTGACCGTAACCCTAACATTAGCCCTAGCCCTAGCCCTAGCCCTAGCCCTAGCCCTCGCCCTACCCCTCGCCCTCGCCCTCGCCCTCACCCTCGCCCTCGCCCTCGCCCTAGCCCTAACCCTAACCCTCACCCTAACCCAAACTCTAACCTTAGCCCAGCCTTAGCCCTAACCCTGGCCATAAAACCTAACCCTAACCCTAAAACTTACCTTAACCCTAACCCTAGCCGTAGGACTTGCCCTCGAAGTACTCCTGACCCTACCCCTAGCCCCAGCCCTAGCCCTCGGCCTAGGCCTAGCATAGCCCTAACCCTAGAAGCCCAAGTCCTAGTCCTAACCCTAACCGTAGCCCAGCCCTAGCCCTAGTGCAAACTCTAACCCTAACCCTAACCCTAACCCTAATCTTATCCCTAGCCCTAACCCTAACCCTAAACCTAACCCTGGCCCAAGCCCAAGTCCTAGCCCTAGCCCTCGCCCTAAGCCTAACCCGAGCCCTATCCCTATCCCTAGCCCTAATAGTAACCCTCACCTTCACCCTCACCCTGACCGTAGCCCTGGCCTGGCCCTAGTCCTAGCAATAGTCCTAACCCTAACCCTGGCCCTAAGCCTAATCCTAGCCCGAGCCCAAGCCCGAGCTTTAGCCATAGCCATAATCGTAGCACTACGCCTAGGCCTAATCCTAACCCTGACCCTAGCCCTAGCCCTAGCCCTAGCCCTAGCCCTAGCCCTAGCCCTAGCCCTAGCCCTAGCCCTAGCCCTAGCCTTAGGCCTAGGCCTAGCCCTAGCCCTAGCCCAACCCTAGTCCTAGTCCTACTCCTAGTCCTAGTCCTAGTCCTAGTCCTAGCCCTAGTCCTAGCCCTAGTCCTAGCCCTAGCCCTAGCCCTAGCCCTAGCCCTAGCCCTAGCCCTAGCCCTAGCCCAACCCTAGTCCTAGTCCTAGTCCTACTCCTACTCCTAGTCCTAGTCCTAGTCCTAGTCCTAGTCCTAGTCCTAGCCCTAGTCCTAGCCCAAGTCCTAGCCCTAGCCGTGGCCCTAAGCCTAACCCGAGCCCGAGCCCTAGCCCTAATACTAACCCTCACCTAGCAAGCTTGGCTCATGTGAACGTGGACTGAAGCTGGATTAATCCCTAGAAGAAGCAGAAGCAGCAATGGCTTTTCTACCCCGGTTTTCTCTCCCATTTAAGGGGACTCAAAGCGGCTGACAAACTTTCTGTTCTTCCCCCCACAACAGACACCCTGTGAGGTAGGTGGGGCTGTGAGAGCTCAGAAGAGAGCTGTGACTAGCCCATAGCCACCTAGCAAGCTTGGCTCATGTGAAAGTGGACTGAAGCTGGATTAATCCCTAGAAGAAGCAGAAGCAGCAATGGCTTTTCTACCCCGGTTTTCTCTCCCATTTAAGGGGACTCAAAGCAGCTGACAAACTTTCTGTTCTTCCCCCCACAACAGACACCCTGTGAGGTAGGTGGGGCTGTGAGAGCTCAGAAGAGAGCTGTGACTAGCCCATGGCCACCTAGCAAGCTTGGCTCATGTGAAAGTGGACGGAAGCTGGATTAAAGCACTGGTGTGACTGCAGCCAAAGTGAAGAGAAAATTATTGGTCACATGGCTGATATCTTCTGTGCCTATGAAAGTGGACTAAAGCTAGATTAATCCCTAGAAGAAGCAACGTTGGCTTTTCTACCCCGCTTTTCTCACCCTTTTAAGGGGACTCAAAGCGGCTGACAAACTTTCTGTTCTTCCCCCCACAACAGACACCCTGTGAGGTAGGTGGGGCTGTGAGAGCTCAGAAGAGAGCTCTGACTAGCCCAAAGCCACCTAGCAAGCTTGGCTCATGTGAAAGTGGACTGAAGCTGGATTAAAGCTCTGGTGTGACTGCAGCCATAGTGAAGAGAAAATTATTGGTCACATGGCTGATGTCTTCTGTGTCTATGAAAGTGGACTAAAGCTAGATTAATCCCTAGAAGAAGAAGCTAGTCTCAGGGCTAGGCCTAGGGAAGGGCTGCGGCTAGGGATAGGGCTAGGGCTAGGGTTAGGGCTAGGACTAGGGCTAGGGCTAGGGCTAGGGCTAGGGCTAAGGCTGAGGCTAGGGTTAGGGCTAGGCTTAGGGCTAGGCCTAGTGTTATGGTTACGGTTAGGGCGACGGGTTGGGCTAGGGCTAGAGCCAGGGCTGAGGTAGCATGAGGGTGAGGGCTAGGGCTAGGGCTAGGGCTAGGGCTAGGTTTAGGGCTAGGGCTAGGGCTAGGGCTAGGGCTAGGGCTAGGGCTAGGGCTAGGGCTAGGGTTTGGTTTAGGCCTTGCCCCAGTGCTAAGACTAGGGATAGGGATAGGGATAGGGATAGGGATAGGGTTAGGGCTAGGGTTAGGCTTAGGCTTAGGGCTAGGGCTTGGGCTTGGGCTAGGTTTCGGGTTAGGGTTAGGGCTAGAGTTAGGGCTAGGGTTAGGGTTAGGATTAGGCCTAGGCCTAGTGCTACGATTATGGCTATGGCTAAAGCTCGGGCTCGGGCTAGGGCTAGGATTAGGCTTAGGTCTAGGGATAGGTTTCGGGCTATTTCTACATCTACGGCCAGAACAGGGCTAGGGTGAGGGTGAGGGTGAAGGTGAGGGTTAGTGGTAAGGCTAGGGCTAGGCTTAGTGTTAGGGTTTGTATTAGGGTTCCGGCTTGGGTTAGGGCTAGGGTTAGGCTTAGGCTTAGGGTTAGGGTTAGGTTAGGCCTAGTGCTACGGCTAGGGCTAGGGCTTAAGCTAGGGTCAGGGCTAGGCCTATGGAAGGGCTGAGGCTAGGGCTAGGGCTAGGGCTAGGGTTAGGGCTAGGCCTAGGGCTAGGCCTAGGACTAGGACTGGGATTAGGACTAGGGCTAGGGCTAGGGCTAGGGCTAGGGTAGGGTTACGGTTATGGTTAGGGTTAGGGTTTGGTTTAGGCCTAGGCCTAGGCCTAGTGCTACGACTAGGGCTAGGCCTAGGGCTTGGGCTCAGCCTCAGGCTCGGCCTCGGGCTCGGCCTCGGGCTTGGGCTCGGGCTTGGGCAAGGATTAGGCTTAGGTCTAGTGTTAGGTTTCCGTCTATTTCTATGTCTACGGCCAGAGCAGGGCTAGGGTGAGGGTGAGGGTGAAGGTGAGGGTTAGTGTTAAGGCTAGGGCTAGGACTAGGCTTATTGGTATGGTTTGTGTTAGGGTTCCGGCTTGGGTTAGGGCTAGGGTTAAGCTTAGGCTTAGGCTTCCGCTTAGGGTTAGTGTTAGGCCTAGTGCTACGGCTAGGGCTAGGGCTTAAGGTAGGGTCAGGGCTAGGCCTAGGGAAGGGCTGCGGCTAGGGCTAGGGCTAGGACTAGGTCTAGGACTACGACTAGGACTAAGAGTAGGACTAGGACAAGGGTTGGGCTAGGGCTAGGGCTAGGGCTAGGGCTAGGGCTAGGGCTAGGGCTAGGGTCAGGGTCAGGGTTAGGATTAGGCCTAGGCCTAGTGCTACGATTATGGCTATGGCTTAAGCTCGGGCTTGGGCAGGGGCTCGGGCTAGGATTAGGCTTAGGGCCAGGGTTAGGGTTAGGGCTATTGCCAGGACTAGGGCCAGGCCAGGGCTAGGGTTAGGGTGAGGGTGAAGGTGAGGGTTAGAATTAGGGCTAGGGCTAGCGCTAGGGCTCGGGTTAGGGTTAGGGCTAGGGCTAGGGCTAGGAATAAGATTAGGATTAGGGTTAGGGTTAGGGTTAGAGTTTGCACTAGGGCTAGGGCTGGGCTACGGTTAGGGTTAGGACTAGGACTAGGACTTGGACTAGGACTAGGACTAGGACTACTTCTAGGGTAAGGGCTATGCTAGGCCTAGGCCGAGGGCTAGGGCTGGGTCTAGGGGTAGGGGTAGGGGTACTTCGAGTGCAAGTGCTACGGCTAGGGTTAGGGTTAAGGTTAGTGTTAGGGTTAGGGTTAGGTTTTAGGGCCAGGGTTAGGGCTAGGGCTGGGCTAAGATTAGGGTTTGGGTTAGGGTGAGGGTGAGGGTTAGGGCTAGGGCTAGGGCTAGGGCTAGGGCTAGGGCTAGGGCTAGGGCTAGGGCTAGGGCTAGGGCTAGGGCTAGGGCTAGGGTCAGGTTTAGGATTAGGCCTAGGCCTAGTGCTACGATTAGCACTAGGCCTAGTGCTACTCCTAGTGCTACTAGGAGTAGGACTAGGGTTGGGCTAGGGCTAGGGCTAGGGCTAGGGCTAGGGCTAGGGCTAGGGCTAGGGCTAGGGTCAGGTTTAGGATTAGGCCTAGGCCTAGTGCTACGATTATGGCTATGGCTAAAGCTCGGGCTTCGGCAGGGGCTCGGGCTAGGATTAGGATTAGGGCCAGGGTTAGGGTTAGGGCTATTGCCAGGACTAGGGCCAGGCCAGGGCTAGGGTTAGGGTTAGGGTGAGGGTGAAGGTGAGGGTTAGTATTAGGCTAGGGCTAGGGCTAGGGCTCGGGTTAGGCTTAGGGCTAGGTTTAGGGCTAAGACTTGGGCTTGGGCCAGGGTTAGGGTTCGGGTTAGGGCTAGGAATAAGATTAGGGTTAGGGTTAGGGTTAGGGTTAGAGTTTGCACTAGGGCTAGGGCTGGGCTACGGTTAGGGTTAGGACTAGGACTTGGGCTTCTAGGGTTAGGGCTATGCTAGGCCTAGGCCGAGGGCTAGGGCTGGGGCTAGGGGTAGGGTTAGGGGTACTTCGAGGGCAAGTGCTACGGCTAGGGTTAGGGTTAAGGTAAGTTTTAGGGTTACGTTTTAGGGCCAGGTTTAGGGCTAAGGCTGGGCTAAGGTTAGAGTTTGGGTTAGGGTGAGGGTTAGGGTTAGGGCGAGGGCGAGGGCGAGGGTGAGGGCGAGGCCGAGGGGTAGGGCGAGGGCGAGGGCTAGGGCTAGGGCTAATGTTAGAGTTACGGTCAGGGCGACGGGTTGGGCTAGGGCTCGATACAGGGCTGAGCTAGCGTGAGGGTGAGGGTGAGGGTGAGGGTGAGGGTGAGGGTGAGGGTGAGGGTGAGGGCTAGGGCTTGGGCTGGGGATAGGGATAGGGATAGGGATAGGGATAGGGATAGGGATAGGATTAGGGTTAGGGTTTGGCCCTAACCCTAGCCCTAATCCTAGCCCTAACCTTAGCCCAGCCCTAGCCCTAACCCTGGCCCTATAACCTAGCCCTAACCCTAACCCAAACCCTAACCTTTGCCCAGTCATAGCCCTAGCCCTAGCCCTAACCCTCACCCTAATCCTCTCCCTCTCCCTCACCCTCACCCTCACCCTCACCCAAACCCGAACCTTACCCAGCCCTAGCCCTAACCCTTGCCCTAAAACCTAACACTAACCCTAACCCTAGCCGTAGCACTTGCACTCGAAGTACCCCTACCCCTATCCCTAGACCCAGCCCTAGCCCTCGGCCTAGGCCTAGCATAGCCCTTACCCTAGAAGTAGTCCTAGTCCTAGTCCAAGGCCTAGTCCTAGTCCTAACCCTAACCGTAGCCCAGCCCTAGCCCTAGTGCAAACTCTAACCCTAACCCTAATCTTATTCCTAGCCCTAGCCCTAGCCCTAACCCTAACCCGAGCCCTAGCTCTAGCCCTAGCCCTAATTCTAACCCTCACCTTCACCCTCACCCTAAACCTAGCCCTGGCCTGGCCCTAGTCCTGGCAATAGCCCTAACCCTAACCCTGGCCCTAAGCCTAATCCTAGCCCGAGCCCCTGCCCAAGCCCGAGCTTAAGCCATAGCCATAATCGTAACACTAGGCCTAGGCCTAAACCTAACCCTGACCCTGACCCTGACCCTAGCCCTAGCCCTAGCCCTAGCCCTAGCCCTAGCCCTAGCCCTAGCCCAACCCTTGTCCTAGTCCTACTCCTAGTCCTAGTCGTAGTCCTAGACCTAGTCCTAGCCCTAGCCCTAGCCGCAGCCCTTCCCTAGGCCTAGCCCTGACCCTACCTTAAGCCCTAGCCCTAGCCGTAGCACTAGGCCTAACACTAACCCTAAGCGGAAGCCTAAGCCTAAGCTTAACCCTAGACCTAACCCTAGCCGGAACCCTAACACAAACCATACCAATAAGCCTAGTCCTAGCCCTAGCCTTAACACTAACCCTCACCTTCACCCTCACCCTCACCCTAGCCCTGCTCTGGCCGTAGACGTAGAAATAGACGGAAACCTAACACTAGACCTAAGCCTAATCCTGGCCCAAGCCCGAGGCCGAGCCCGAGGCCGAGCCCGAGGCCGAGGCCGAGCCTGAGGCCGAGCCCGAGCCCTAGGCCTAGCCCTAGTTGTAGCACTAAGCCTAGGCCTAGGCCTAGGCCTAAACCAAACCCTAACCCTAACCCTAACCCTAACCGTAACCCTACCCTAGCCCTAGCCCTAGCCATAATCCTAATCCCAGTCCTAGTCCTAGGCCTAGCCCTAGGCCTAGCCCTAACCCTAGCCCTAGCCCTAGTCCTAGCCTCAGCCCTTCCATAGGCCTAGCCCTGACCCTAGCTTAAGCCCTAGCCCTAGCCGTAGCACTAGGCCTAACCCTAACCCTAACCCTAAGCCTAAGCCTAACCCTAGCCCTAACCCAAGCCGGAACCCTAATACAAACCCTAACACTAAGCCTAGCCCTAGCCTTACCACTAACCCTCACCTTCACCCTCACCCTCACCCTAGCCCTGTTCTGGCCGTAGATGTAGAAATAGCCCGAAACCTATCCCTAGACCTAAGCCTAATCCTAGCCCGAGCCCGAGCCCGAGCTTTAGCCATAGCCATAATCGTAGCACTAGGCCTAGGCCTAATCCTAACCCTAACCCTAGCCCTAACTCTAGCCCTAACCCTAACCCGAAACCTAGCCCAAGCCCAAGCCCTAGCCCTAAGCCTAAGCCTAAGCCTAACCCTAGCCCTAACCCTATCCCTATCCCTATCCCTATCCCTATCCCTATCCCTATCCCTATCCCTAGTCTTAGCACTGGGCCTAGGCCTAAACCAAACCCTAGCCCTAGCCCTAGCCCTAGCCCTAGCCCTAGCCCTAGCCCTAACCCTAGCCCTAAACCTAGCCCTAGCCCTAGCCCTAGCCCTAGCCCTCACCCTCATGCTACCTCAGCCCTGGCTCTAGCCCTAGCCCAACCCGTCGCCCTAACCGTAACCATAACACTAGGCCTAGCCCTAACCCTAGCCCTAACCCTAGCCTCAGCCTTAGCCCTAGCCCTAGCCCTAGCCCTAGTCCTAGCCCTAACCCTAGCCCTAGCCCTAGCCCTAGCTGCAGCCCTTCCCTAGGCCTAGCCCTGACACTAGCTTCTTCTTCTAGGGATTAATCTAGCTTTAGTCCACTTTCATAGACACAGAAGACATCAGCCATGTGACCAATAATTTTCTCTTCCCTATGGCTGCAGTCACACCAGAGCTTTAATCCAGCTTCAGTCCACTTTCACATGAGCCAAGCTTGCTAGGTGGCTTTGGGCTAGTCAGAGCTCTCTTCTGAGCTCTCACAGCCCCACCTACCTCACAGGGTGTCTGTTGTGGGGGGAAGAACAGAAAGTTTGTCAGCCGCTTTGAGTCCCCTTAAAAGGGTGAGAAAAGCGGGGTAGAAAAGCCAACGTTGCTTCTTCTAGGGATTAATCTAGCTTTAGTCCACTTTCATAGGCACAGAAGATATCAGCCATGTGACCAATAATTTTCTCTTCACTTTGGCTGCAGTCACACCAGTGCTTTAATCCAGCTTCCGTCCACTTTCACATGAGCCAAGCTTGCTAGGTGGCCATGGGCTAGTCACAGCTCTCTTCTGAGCTCTCACAGCCCCACCTACCTCACAGGGTGTCTGTTGTGGGGGGAAGAACAGAAAGTTTGTCAGCTGCTTTGAGTCCCCTTAAATGGGAGAGAAAACCGGGGTAGAAAAGCCATTGCTGCTTCTGCTTCTTCTAGGGATTAATCCAGCTTCAGTCCACTTTCACATGAGCCAAGCTTGCTAGGTGGCTATGGGCTAGTCACAGCTCTCTTCTGAGCTCTCACAGACCCACCTACCTCACAGGGTGTCTGTTGTGGGGGGAAGAACAGAAAGTTTGTCAGCCGCCTTGAGTCCCCTTAAATGGGTGAGAAAAGCGGGGTAGAAAAGCCAACTCTTCTTCTTCTTCTTCCTCATCCTCCTCTTCTTCTTTTTCTTCCTCTTCTAGGGATTAATCTAGCTTAAGTCCACTTTCATAGGCACAGAAGACATCAGCCATGTGACCAGTAATTTTCTTTTCACATTGGCTGCAGTCACACCTCAGGTTTAATCCGGCTTCTTTGCACTTTAAGACTCAGCCAGGGAACACATCAGATTGGCTGTGGTCCCACCTATCTGGTTCTGAGACTTTCTGAACCGGGGCTCCGCCTAGTGACCTCTTAGGCTCCACCCAGCGACCTCTTAAGCTCCACCCAGTGACCTCTTAAGCTCCACCCAGTGACCTCTTAAGCTCCACCCAGCACCTTCAGCAGCCCCCGCCTCCCTGGGACTTAGGGCTGTGAACACCAAGCCCTGAAGCCCACCAGCCGCCACTGGGGCCAGGGTTAGGGTTAGGGTTAGGGCTAGGGATAAGATTAGGGTTAGGGTTAGGGTTAGAGTTTGCACTAGTGCTAGGGCTGGGCTACGGTTAGGGTTAGGACTAGGACTAGGACTAGGACTAGGACTAGGACTAGGACTAGGGCTAGGGCTAGGGCTAGGGCTAGGGCTAGGGCTAGGGCTAGAGCTAGAGCTAGGGCTAGGGTTAGGGTTAGGGCTAGAGCTAGAGCTAGAGCTAGAGCTAGGGATAGGGCTAGGGCTAGGGCTAGGGCTAGGGCTAGGGCTAGGCTTAGGGCTAGGGCTAGGCTTAGCGTTACGGTCAGGGCGACTCGTTGGGCTAGGGCTAGATACAGGGCTGAGCTAGCGTGAAGGTGATGGTGAGGGTGAGGGCTTGGGCTAGGGCTAGGGCTAGGGCTAGGGCTAGGGCTAGGGCTAGGGCTAGGGCTAGGGCTAGGGCTAGGGCTAGGGCTAGGGCTAGGGCTAGGGCTAGGGCTAGGGCTAGGGCTAATGTTAGGTTTATGGTCAGGGCGACGGGTTGGGCTAGGGCTAGATACAGGGCTGAGCTAGCGTGAGGGTGTGGGCTAGGGCTTGGGCTAGGGCTAGGGCTAGGGCTAGGGCTAGGATTAGGGTTAGGTTTTGGTTTAGGCTTAGGCCTAGTGGTACGACTAGGGCTAGGGCTAGGGTTACGGTTAGCCTTAGGGCTAGGGCTTGGGCTTGGGCTAGGGTTAGGGTAAGGGTTAGGGTTAGGGCTAGGGATAAGATTAGGATTAGGGTTTGGGTGAGCGTTTGCATTAGCACTAGCACTAGAGCTAGGCCTGGGTTAGGTTTAGGGTTAGGGTTAGGACTAGGACTAGGACTATTCCTAGGACTAGGACTAGGACTATTCCTAGGACTAGGACTAGGACTAGGAATTCTTCTAGGGCTAGCGCTGTGCTAGGCCGAGGCCGAGGTCTAGGGCTGGGGTAGCATTAGGGTTAGGGTTAGGGGTACGGCGAGGGCTAGGGCTAGGGTTAAGGTTAAGGTTAGGATTGGGCTAGGGCTAGTGCTAGTGCTAGGGTTAGGGTTAGCGTTAGCGTTAGGGTTAGTGTTAGTGTTAGGGTTAGTGTTAGGTTTTAGGGCAAGGGTTAGGGCTAGGGCTGGGTAAGGTTAGGGCTTGGGTTATGGTGAGGGTGAGGGTGAGGGAGAGGGTGAGGGTTAGGGCTAGGGCTTGGGCTATGACTGGGCAAAGGTTAGGGTTTGGGCTAGGGCTAGGGCTAGGGCTAGGGCTAGGGCTAGGGCTAGGGCTAGGGCTACGGCTAGGGCTAGGGCTAGGGCTAGGGCTAGGGTTTGGTTTAGGCCTAGGCCTAGTGCTACGACTAGGGATAGGGATAGGGATAGGGATAGGGATAGGGATAGGGATAGGGTTAGGGCTAGGGTTAGGCTTAGGCTTAGGGCTAGGGCTTGGGCTTGGGCTACGTTTAGGGTTAGGGTTAGGGCTAGGGTTAGGGCTAGGGTTAGGGTTAGAATTAGGCCTAGGCATAGTGCTACGATTATGGCTATGGCTAAAGCTCAGGCACGGGCTCGAGCTCGGGCTCGGGCTAGGATTAGGCTTAGGTCTAGGGATAGGTTTCGGGCTATTTCTACATCTACGGCCATAGCAGGGCTAGGCCGAGGGTGAGGGTGAAGGTGAGGGTTAGTGTTAGGGCTAGGGCTAGGGCTAGGCTTAGAGTTGGCTTTTCTACCCTGCTTTTCTCACCCATTTAAGGGGACTCAAAGCGGCTGACAAACTTTCTGTTCTTCCCCCCACAACAGACACCCTGTGAGGTAGGTGGGGCTGTGAGAGCTCAGAGCTGTGACTAGCCCATGGCCACCAAGCAAGCTTGGCTCATGTAAAAGTGGACGGAAGCTGGATTAAAGCTCTCATGTGACTGCAGCCAAAGTGAAGAGAAAATTATTGGTCACATGGCTGATGTCTTCTGTGCCTATGGAAGTGGACTTTGCTAGATTAATCCCTAGGAGAAGAAGCTAGTGTCAGGGCTAGGCCTAGGGAAGGGCTGCGGCTAGGGCTAGGGCTAGGGCTAGGGCTAGGGCTAGGGCTAGGGCTAGGGTTAGGGCTAGGACAAGGGCTAGGGCTCGGGCTCGGGCTCGGGCTCGGGCTCGGGCTAAGGCTGAGGCTAGGGTTAGTGTTTGGTTGAGGGTGAGGGTAAGGGTCAGGGTGAGGGTGAGGGTTAGGGAGAGGGAGAGGGAGAGGGAGAGGGAGAGAGTGAGGGTGAGGGTTAGGGCTAGGGCTACGACTGGGCAAAGGTTAGGGTTTGGGTGAGGGTTAGGGTTACGGCTAGGGCTAGGGCTAGGGCTAGGGCTAATGTTAGGGTTACGGTCAGGGCGACGGGTTGGGCTAGGGTCAGATACAGGGCTGAGCTAGTGTGAGGGTGAGGGTGAGGGTGAGGGTGAGGGTGAGGGTAAGGGCTAGGGCTTGGGCTGGGGCTAGGGCTAGGATTAGGGTTAGGGTTTGGTTTAGGCTGAGGCCTAGTGGTACGACTAGGGCTAGGGCTAGGGCTAGGGCTAGGGTTAGCCTTCGGGCTAGGGCTTGGGCTTGGGCTAGGGTTAGGGTTAGGGTAAGGGTTAGGGTTAGGGCTAGGGATAAGATTAGGGTTAGGGTTTGGGTTAGCGTCTGCGTTAGCGCTAGCACTAGAGCTAGGCCTGGGCTAGGTTTAGGGTTAGGGTTAGGGTTAGGGTTAGGAGTAGGACTAGGACTAGGACTAGGACTAGGACTAGGACTATTAGTAGGACTAGGACTAGGACTAGGACTAGGACTACTTCTAGGGCTAGGGCTGTGCTAGGCCTAGGCCGAGGGCTAGGGCTGGGGTAGGATTAGGGTTAGGGGTACGGCGAGGGCTAGGGCTAGGGTTAAGGTTAAGGTTAGGATTGGGCTAGTGCTAGTGCTAGGGCTGGGGTTAGGGTTAGGGTTAGCGTTAGGGTTAGCGTTAGGGTTAGTGTTAGGGTTAGTGTTAGGTTTTAGTGCAAGGGTTAGGGCTAGGGCTGGGTAAGGTTAGGGTTTGGGTTAGGGTGAGGGTGAGGGTGAGGGAGAGGGAGAGGGTTAGGGTGAGGGTTAGGGCTAGGGCTATGACTGGGCAAAGGTTAGGGTTTGGGTTAGGGTTAGGGCTAGGTTATAGGGCCAGGGTTAGGGCTAGGGCTGGGCTAAGGTTAGGGCTAGGATTAGGGCTAGGGTTAGGGTTAGGGCCAAACCCTAACCCTAATCCTATCCCTATCCCTATCCCTATCCCTATCCCTATCCCCAGCACAAGCCCTAGCCCTCACCCTCACCCTCACCCTCACCCTCACCCTCACGCTAGCTCAGCCCTGTATCGAGCCCTAGCCCAACCCGTCGCCCTGACCGTAACCCTAACATTAGCCCTAGCCCTAGCCCTAGCCCTAGCCCTCGCCCTACCCCTCGCCCTCGCCCTCACCCTCGCCCTCGCCCTCGCCCTAACCCTAACCCTCACCCTAACCCAAACTCTAACCTTAGCCCAGCCTTAGCCCTAACCCTGGCCATAAAACCTAACCCTAACCCTAAAACTTACCTTAACCCTAACCCTAGCCGTAGCACTTGCCCTCGAAGTACCCCTGACCCTACCCCTAGCCCCAGCCCTAGCCCTCGGCCTAGGCCTAGCATAGCCCTAACCCTAGAAGCCCAAGTCCTAGGCCTAACCCTAACCGTAGGCCAGCCCTAGCCCTAGTGCAAACTCTAACCCTAACCCTAACCCTAACCCTAATCTTATCCCTAGCCCTAACCCTAACCCTAACCCTAATCCTGGCCCAAGCCCAAGTCCTAGCCCTAGCCCTCGCCCTAAGCCTAACCCGAGCCCTATCCCTATCCCTATCCCTAGCCCTAATAGTAACCCTCACCTTCACCCTCACCCTGACCGTAGCCCTGGCCTGGCCCTAGTCCTAGCAATAGTCCTAACCCTAACCCTGGCCCTAAGCCTA
The DNA here is from genome assembly GCA_023333525.1 of Aspidoscelis tigris stejnegeri. Classification (NCBI taxonomy): domain Eukaryota; kingdom Metazoa; phylum Chordata; class Lepidosauria; order Squamata; family Teiidae; genus Aspidoscelis; species Aspidoscelis tigris. The sequence goes on along the minus strand of JALMGA010000036.1, from coordinate 131,066 downwards.
ATCCTAGCCCGAGCCCAAGCCCGAGCTTTAGCCATAGCCATAATCGTAGCACTACGCCTAGGCTTAATCCTAACCCTGACCCTAGCCCTAGCCCTAGCCCTAGCCCTAACCCTAGCCCTAGCCCTAGCCCTAGCCCTAGCCTTAGGCCTAGGCCTAGCCCTAGCCCTAGCCCTAGCCCTAGCCCAACCCTAGTCCTAGTCCTACTCCTAGTCCTAGTCCTAGTCCTAGTCCTAGTCCTACTCCTAGCCCTAGTCCTAGCCCTAGTCCTAGCCCTAGCCCTAGCCCTAGCCCTAGCCCTAGCCCAACCCTAGTCCTAGTCCTAGTCCTAGTCCTAGTCCTAGTCCTAGTCCTAGTCCTAGTCCTAGTCCTAGTCCTAGCCCTAGTCCTAGCCCAAGTCCTAGCCCTAGCCCTGGCCCTAAGCCTAACCCGAGCCCGAGCCCGAGCCCTAATACTAACCCTCACCTTGCAAGCTTGGCTCATGTGAAAGTGGACTGAAGCTGGATTAATCCCTAGAAGAAGCAGAAGCAGCAATGGCTTTTCTACCCCGGTTTTCTCTCCCATTTAAGGGGACTCAAAGCGGCTGACAAACTTTCTGTTCTTCCCCCCACAACAGACACCCTGTGAGGTAGGTGGGGCTGTGAGAGCTCAGAAGAGAGCTGTGACTAGCCCATAGCCACCTAGCAAGCTTGGCTCATGTGAAAGTGGACTGAAGCTGGATTAATCCCTAGAAGAAGCAGAAGCAGCAATGGCTTTTCTACCCCGGTTTTCTCTCCCATTTAAGGGGACTCAAAGCAGCTGACAAACTTTCTGTTCTTCCCCCCACAACAGACACCCTGTGAGGTAGGTGGGGCTGTGAGAGCTCAGAAGAGAGCTGTGACTAGCCCATGGCCACCTAGCAAGCTTGGCTCATGTGAAAGTGGACGGAAGCTGGATTAAAGCACTGGTGTGACTGCAGCCAAAGTGAAGAGAAAATTATTGGTCACATGGCTGATATCTTCTGTGCCTATGAAAGTGGACTAAAGCTAGATTAATCCCTAGAAGAAGCAACGTTGGCTTTTCTAACCCGCTTTTCTCACCCTTTTAAGGGGACTCAAAGCGGCTGACAAACTTTCTGTTCTTCCCCCCACAACAGACACCCTGTGAGGTAGGTGGGGCTGTGAGAGCTCAGAAGAGAGCTCTGACTAGCCCAAAGCCACCTAGCAAGCTTGGCTCATGTGAAAGTGGACTGAAGCTGGATTAAAGCTCTGGTGTGACTGCAGCCATAGTGAAGAGAAAATTATTGGTCACATGGCTGATGTCTTCTGTGTCTATGAAAGTGGACTAAAGCTAGATTAATCCCTAGAAGAAGAAGCTAGTGTCAGGGCTAGGCCTAGGGAAGGGCTGCGGCTAGGGCTAGGGCTAGGGCTAGGGTTAGGGCTAGGACTAGGGCTAGGGCTAGGGCTAGGGCTAAGGCTGAGGCTAGGGTTAGGGCTAGACTTAGGGCTAGGCCTAGTGTTATGGTTACGGTTAGGGCGACGGGTTGGGCTAGGGCTAGAGCCAGGGCTGAGGTAGCATGAGGGTGAGGGCTAGGGCTAGGGCTAGGGCTAGGGCTAGGTTTAGGGCTAGGGTTAGGGCTAGGGCTAGGGCTAGGGCTAGGGCTAGGGCTAGGGCTAGGGCTAGGGTTTGGTTTAGGCCTAGGCCCAGTGCTAAGACTAGGGATAGGGATAGGGATAGGGTTAGGGCTAGGGTTAGGGTTAGGCTTAGTTCTAGGGCTTGGGCTTGGGCTAGGTTTCGGGTTAGGGTTAGGGCTAGAGTTAGGGCTAGGGTTAGGGTTAGGATTAGGCCTAGGCCTAGTGCTACGATTATGGCTATGGCTAAAGCTCGGGCTCGGGCTAGGGCTAGGGCTAGGATTAGGCTTAGGTCTAGGGATAGGTTTCGGGCTATTTCTACATCTACGGCCAGAACAGGGCTAGGGTGAGGGTGAGGGTGAAGGTGAGGGTTAGTGGTAAGGCTAGGGCTAGGCTTAGTGTTAGGGTTTGTATTAGGGTTCCGGCTTGGGTTAGGGCTAGGGTTAGGCTTAGGCTTAGGGTTAGGGTTAGGCCTAGTGCTACGGCTAGGGCTAGGGCTTAAGCTAGGGTCAGGGCTAGGCCTATGGAAGGGCTGAGGCTAGGGCTAGGGCTAGGGCTAGGGTTAGGGCTAGGCCTAGGGCTAGGGCTAGGGTAGGGTTACGGTTAGGGTTAGGGTTAGGGTTAGGGTTAGGGTTAGGGTTAGGGTTTGGTTTAGGCCTAGGCCTAGGCCTAGGCCTAGTGCTACGACTAGGGCTAGGCCTAGGGCTCGGGCTCGGCCTCAGGCTCGGTCTCGGGCTCGGCCTCGGGCTCGGCCTCGGGCTTGGGCAAGGATTAGGCTTAGGTCTAGTGTTAGGTTTCCGTCTATTTCTACGTCTACGGCCAGAGCAGGGCTAGGGTGAGGGTGAGGGTGAAGGTGAGGGTTAGTGTTAAGGCTAGGGCTAGGACTAGGCTTATTGGTATGGTTTGTGTTAGGGTTCCGGCTAGGGTTAGGGCTAGGGTTAAGCTTAGGCTTAGGCTTCCGCTTAGGGTTAGTGTTAGGCCTAGTGCTACGGCTAGGGCTAGGGCTTAAGGTAGGGTCAGGGCTAGGCCTAGGGAAGGGCTGCGGCTAGGGCTAGGGCTAGGACTAAGTCTAGGACTACGACTAGGACTAGGAGTAGGACTAGGACAAGGGTTGGGCTAGGGCTAGGGCTAGGGCTAGGGCTAGGGCTAGGGCTAGGGCTAGGGTCAGGGTCAGGGTTAGGATTAGGCCTAGGCCCAGTGCTACGATTATGGCTATAGCTTAAGCTCGGGCTTGGGCAGGGGCTCGGGCTAGGATTAGGCTTAGGGCCAGGGTTAGGGTTAGGGCTATTGCCAGGACTAGGGCCAAGCCAGGGCTAGGGTTAGGGTGAGGGTGAAGGTGAGGGTTAGAATTAGGGCTAGGGCTAGCGCTAGGGCTCGGGTTAGGGTTAGGGCTAGGGCTAGGGATAGGAATGAGATTAGGGTTAGGGTTAGGGTTAGGGTTAGAGTTTGCACTAGGGCTAGGGCTGGGCTACGGTTAGGGTTAGGACTAGGACTAGGACTTGGACTAGGACTAGGACTACTTCTAGGGTAAGGGCTATGCTAGGCCTAGGCCGAGGGCTAGGGCTGGGTCTAGGGGTAGGGGTAGGGGTACTTCGAGTGCAAGTGCTACGGCTAGGGTTAGGGTTAAGGTTAGTGTTAGGGTTAGGGTTAGGTTTTAGGGCCAGGGTTAGGGCTAGGGCTGGGCTAAGGTTAGGGTTTAGGTGAGGGTGAGGGTGAGGGTGAGGGTTAGGTCTAGGTCTAGGGCTAGGTCTAGGGCTAGGTCTAGGGCTAGGGCTAGGGCTAGGGCTAGGGCTAGGGCTAGGGCTAGGGTCAGGTTTAGGATTAGGCCTAGGCCTAGTGCTACGATTAGCACTAGGCCTAGTGCTACTCCTAGTGCTAGGGTTGGGCTAGGGCTAGGACTAGGGCTAGGGCTAGGGCTAGGGCTAGGGCTAGGGCTAGGGTCAGGTTTAGGATTAGGCCTAGGCCTAGTGCTACGATTATGGCTATGGCTAAAGCTCGGGCTTCGGCAGGGGCTCGGGCTAGGATTAGGATTAGGGCCAGGGTTAGGGTTAGGGCTATTGCCAGGACTAGGGCCAGGCCAGGGCTAGGGTGAGGGTGAGGGTGAAGGTGAGGGTTAGTATTAGGCTAGGGCTAGGGCTAGGGCTCGGGTTAGGCTTAGGGCTAGGGCTAGGGCTAAGACTTGGGCTTGGGCCAGGGTTAGGGTTAGGGTTAGGGCTAGGAATAAGATTAGGGTTAGGTTTAGGGTTAGGGTTAGAGTTTGCACTAGGGCTAGGGCTGGGCTACGGTTAGGGTTAGGACTAGGACTTGGGCTTCTAGGGTTAGGGCTATGCTAGGCCTAGGCCTAGGCCGAGGGCTAGGGCTGGGGCTAGGGGTAGGGTTAGGGGTACTTCGAGGGCAAGTGCTACGGCTAGGGTTAGGGTTAAGGTAAGTTTTAGGGTTAGGGTTAGGTTTTAGGTCCAGGTTTAGGGCTAAGGCTGGGCTAAGGTTAGAGTTTGGGTTAGGGTGAGGGTGAGGGTTAGGGTTAGGGCGAGGGTGAGGGCGAGGGCGAGGGCGAGGGTGAGGGCGAGGCCGAGGGCTAGGGCGAGGGCTAGGGCTAGGGCTAGGGCTAATGTTAGAGTTACGGTCAGGGCGACGGGTTGGGCTAGGGCTCGATACAGGGCTGAGCTAGCGTGAGGGTGAGGGTGAGGGTGAGGGTGAGGGCTAGGGCTTGGGCTGGGGATAGGGATAGGGATAGGGATAGGATTAGGGTTAGGGTTTGGCCCTAACCCTAGCCCTAATCCTAGCCCTAACCTTAGCCCAGCCCTAGCCCTAACCCTGGCCCTATAACCTAGCCCTAACCCTAACCCAAACCCTAACCTTTGCCCAGTCATAGCCCTAGCCCTAACCCTCACCCTAACCCTCTCCCTCTCCCTCACCCTCACCCTCACCCTCACCCTCACCCAAACCCGAACCTTACCCAGCCCTAGCCCTAACCCTTGCCCTAAAACCTAACACTAACCCTAACCCTAACCCTAGCCGTAGCACTTGCACTCGAAGTACCCCTACCCCTACCCCTAGACCCAGCCCTAGCCCTCGGCCTAGGCCTAGCATAGCCCTTACCCTAGAAGTAGTCCTAGTCCTAGTCCAAGTCCTAGTCCTAGTCCTAACCCTAACCGTAGCCCAGCCCTAGCCCTAGTGCAAACTCTAACCCTAACCCTAACCCTAATCTTATTCCTAGCCCTAGCCCTAGCCCTAACCCTAACCCGAGCCCTAGCGCTAGCCCTAGCCCTAATTCTAACCCTCACCTTCACCCTCACCCTAAACCTAGCCCTGGCCTGGCCCTAGTCCTGGCAATAGCCCTAACCCTAACCCTGGCCCTAAGCCTAATCCTAGCCCGAGCCCCTGCCCAAGCCCGAGCTTAAGCCATAGCCATAATCGTAGCACTAGGCCTAGGCCTAATCCTAACCCTGACCCTGACCCTAGCCCTAGCCCTAGCCCTAGCCCTAGCCCTAGCCCAACCCTTGTCCTAGTCCTACTCCTAGTCCTAGTCGTAGTCCTAGACCTAGTCCTAGCCCTAGCCCTAGCCGCAGCCCTTCCCTAGGCCTAGCCCTGACCCTACCTTAAGCCCTAGCCCTAGCCGTAGCACTAGGCCTAACACTAACCCTAAGCGGAAGCCTAAGCCTAAGCTTAACCCTAGCCCTAACCCTAGCCGGAACCCTAACACAAACCATACCAATAAGCCTAGACCTAGCCCTAGCCTTAACACTAACCCTCACCTTCACCCTCACCCTCACCCTAGCCCTGCTCTGGCCGTAGACGTAGAAATAGACGGAAACCTAACACTAGACCTAAGCCTAATCCTTGCCCAAGCCCGAGGCCGAGCCCGAGGCCGAGCCTGAGGCCGAGCCCGAGGCCGAGCCCTAGCCCTAGCCCTCACCCTCATGCTACCTCAGCCCTGGCTCTAGCCCTAGCCCAACCCGTCGCCCTAACCGTAACCATAACACTAGGCCTAGCCCTAACCCTAGCCCTAACCCTAGCCTCAGACTTAGCCCTAGCCCTAGCCCTAGCCCTAGTCCTAGCCCTAACCCTAGCCCTAACCCTAGCCCTAGCCGCAGCCCTTCCCTAGGCCTAGCCCTGACACTAGCTTCTTCTTCTAGGGATTAATCTAGCTTTAGTCCACTTTCATAGACACAGAAGACATCAGCCATGTGACCAATAATTTTCTCTTCACTATGGCTGCAGTCACACCAGAGCTTTAATCCAGCTTCAGTCCACTTTCACATGAGCCAAGCTTGCTAGGTGGCTTTGGGCTAGTCAGAGCTCTCTTCTGAGCTCTCACAGCCCCACCTACCTCACAGGGTGTCTGTTGTGGGGGGAAGAACAGAAAGTTTGTCAGCCGCTTTGAGTCCCCTTAAAAGGGTGAGAAAAGCGGGTTAGAAAAGCCAACGTTGCTTCTTCTAGGGATTAATCTAGCTTTAGTCCACTTTCATAGGCACAGAAGATATCAGCCATGTGACCAATAATTTTCTCTTCACTTTGGCTGCAGTCACACCAGTGCTTTAATCCAGCTTCCGTCCACTTTCACATGAGCCAAGCTTGCTAGGTGGCCATGGGCTAGTCACAGCTCTCTTCTGAGCTCTCACAGCCCCACCTACCTCACAGGGTGTCTGTTGTGGGGGGAAGAACAGAAAGTTTGTCAGCTGCTTTGAGTCCCCTTAAATGGGAGAGAAAACCGGGGTAGAAAAGCCATTGCTGCTTCTGCTTCTTCTAGGGATTAATCCAGCTTCAGTCCACTTTCACATGAGCCAAGCTTGCTAGGTGGCTATGGGCTAGTCACAGCTCTCTTCTGAGCTCTCACAGCCCCACCTACCTCACAGGGTGTCTGTTGTGGGGGGAAGAACAGAAAGTTTGTCAGCCGCTTTGAGTCCCCTTAAATGGGAGAGAAAACCGGGGTAGAAAAGCCATTGCTGCTTCTGCTTCTTCTAGGGATTAATCCAGCTTCAGTCCACTTTCACATGAGCCAAGCTTGCTAGGTGGCTATGGGCTAGTCACAGCTCTCTTCTGAGCTCTCACAGCCCCACCTACCTCACAGGGTGTCTGTTGTGGGGGGAAGAACAGAAAGTTTGTCAGCCGCCTTGAGTCCCCTTAAATGGGTGAGAAAAGCGGGGTAGAAAAGCCAACTCTTCTTCTTCTTCTTCCTCATCCTCCTCTTCTTCTTTTTCTTCCTCTTCTAGGGATTAATCTAGCTTAAGTCCACTTTCATAGGCACAGAAGACATCAGCCATGTGACCAGTAATTTTCTTTTCACATTGGCTGCAGTCACACCTCAGGTTTAATCCGGCTTCTTTGCACTTTAAGACTCAGCCAGGGAACACATCAGATTGGCTGTGGTCCCACCTATCTGGTTCTGAGACTTTCTGAACCGGGGCTCCGCCTAGTGACCTCTTAGGCTCCACCCAGCGACCTCTTAAGCTCCACCCAGTGACCTCTTAAGCTCCACCCAGTGACCTCTTAAGCTCCACCCAGCACCTTCAGCAGCCCCCGCCTCCCTGGGACTTAGGGCTGTGAACACCAAGCCCTGAAGCCCACCAGCCGCCACTGGGGCCAGGGTTAGGGTTAGGGTTAGGGCTAGGGATAAGATTAGGGTTAGGGTTAGGGTTAGAGTTTGCACTAGTGCTAGGGCTGGGCTACGGTTAGGGTTAGGACTAGGACTAGGACTAGGACTAGGGCTAGGGCTAGGGCTAGGGCTAGGGCTAGGGCTAGGGCTAGGGCTAGGGCTAGAGCTAGAGCTAGGGCTAGGGTTAGGGTTAGGGCTAGGGCTAGGGCTAGGGCTAGGGCTAGGGCTAGGGCTAGGGCTAGGGCTAGGGCTAGGGCTAGGGCTAGAGCTAGAGCTAGAGCTAGAGCTAGGGCTAGGGCTAGGGCTAGGGCTAGGGCTAGGGCTAGGGCTAGGGCTAGGGCTAGGGCTAGGGCTAGGCTTAGGGCTAGGGCTAGCCTTAGGGTTACGGTCAGGGCGACTCGTTGGGCTAGGGCTAGATACAGGGCTGAGCTAGCGTGGGGGTGAGGGTGAGGGTGAGGGCTTGGGCTAGAGCTAGGGCTAGGGCTAGGGCTAGGGCTAGGGCTAGGGCTAGGGCTAGGGCTAGGGCTAGGGCTAGGGCTAGGGTTATGGTCAGGGCGACGGGTTGGGCTAGGGCTAGATACAGGGCTGAGCTAGCGTGAGGGTGTGGGCTAGGGCTTGGGCTAGGGCTAGGGCTAGGGCTAGGGCTAGGGCTAGGGCTAGGGCTAGGGCTAGGATTAGGGTTAGGTTTTGGTTTAGGCTTAGGCCTAGTGGTACGACTAGGGCTAGGGCTAGGGTTAGGGTTAGCCTTAGGGCTAGGGCTTGGGCTTGGGCTAGGGTTAGGGTAAGGGTTAGGGTTAGGGCTAGGGATCAGATTAGGGTTAGGGTTTGGGTGAGCGTTTGCATTAGCACTAGCACTAGAGCTAGGCCTGGGTTAGGTTTAGGGTTAGGGTTAGGACTAGGACTAGGACTAGGACTATTCCTAGGACTAGGACTAGGACTAGGACTAGGACTAGGAATTCTTCTAGGGCTAGCGCTGTGCTAGGCCGAGGCCGAGGTCTAGGGCTGGGGTAGCATTAGGGTTAGGGGTAGGGGTACGGCGAGGGCTAGGGCTAGGGTTAAGGTTAAGGTTAGGATTGGGCTAGGGCTAGTGCTAGTGCTAGGGTTAGGGTTAGGGTTAGGGTTAGCGTTAGGGTTAGTGTTAGTGTTAGGGTTAGTATTAGGTTTTAGGGCAAGGGTTAGGGCTAGGGCTGGGTAAGGTTAGGGTTTGGGTTATGGTGAGGGTGAGGGAGAGGGTGAGGGTTAGGGCTAGGGCTTGGGCTATGACTGGGCAAAGGTTAGGGTTTGGGCTAGGGCTAGGGCTAGGGCTAGGGCTAGGGCTAGGGCTAGGGCTAGGGCTAGGGCTAGGGCTAGGGCTACGGCTACGGCTAGGGCTAGGGCTAGGGCTAGGGTTTGGTTTAGGCCTAGGCCTAGTGCTACGACTAGGGATAGGGATAGGGATAGGGTTAGGGCTAGGGTTAGGCTTAGGCTTAGGGCTAGGGCTTGGGCTTGGGCTAGGTTTAGGTTTAGGGTTAGGGCTAGGGTTAGGGCTAGGGTTAGGGTTAGAATTAGGCCTAGGCATAGTGCTACGATTATGGCTATGGCTAAAGCTCAGGCACGGGCTCGAGCTCGGGCTCGGGCTAGGATTAGGCTTAGGTCTAGGGATAGGTTTCGGGCTATTTCTACATCTACGGCCATAGCAGGGCTAGGCCGAGGGTGAGGGTGAAGGTGAGGGTTAGTGTTAGGGCTAGGGCTAGGGCTAGGCTTAGAGTTGGCTTTTCTACCCTGCTTTTCTCACCCATTTAAGGGGACTCAAAGCGGCTGACAAACTTTCTGTTCTTCCCCCCACAACAGACACCCTGTGAGGTAGGTGGGGCTGTGAGAGCTCAGAAGAGAGCTGTGACTAGCCCATGGCCACCTAGCAAGCTTGGCTCATGTAAAAGTGGACGGAAGCTGGATTAAAGCTCTCATGTGACTGCAGCCAAAGTGAAGAGAAAATTATTGGTCACATGGCTGATGTCTTCTGTGCCTATGGAAGTGGACTTTGCTAGATTAATCTCTAGGAGAAGAATCTAGTGTCAGGGCTAGGCCTAGGGAAGGGCTGCGGCTAGGGCTAGGGCTAGGGCTAGGGCTAGGGTTAGGGCTAGGACAAGGGCTAGGGCTCGGGCTCGGGCTCGGGCTCGGGCTCGGGCTAAGGCTGAGGCTAGGGTTAGTGTTTGGTTGAGGGTGAGGGTAAGGGTCAGGGTGAGGGTGAGGGTGAGGGTTAGGGAGAGGGAGAGGGAGAGGGTGAGGGTGAGGGTGAGGGTTAGGGCTAGGGCTACGACTGGGCAAAGGTTAGGGTTTGGGTTAGGGTGAGGGTTAGGGTTACGGCTAGGGCTAGGGCTAGGGCTACGGCTAGGGCTAGGGCTAATGTTAGGGTTACGGTCAGGGCGACGGGTTGGGCTAGGGTCAGATACAGGGCTGAGCTAGTGTGAGGGTGAGGGTGAGGGTGAGGGTAAGGGCTAGGGCTGGGGCTGGGGCTAGGGCTAGGATTAGGGTTAGGGTTTGGTTTAGGCTTAGGCCTAGTGGTACGACTAGGGCTAGGGCTAGGGCTAGGGCTAGGGTTAGCCTTCGGGCTAGGGCTTGGGCTTGGGCTAGGGTTAGGGTTAGGGTAAGGGTTAGGGTTAGGGCTAGGGATTAGATTAGGGTTAGGGTTTGGGTTAGCGTTTGCGTTAGCGCTAGCACTAGAGCTAGGCCTGGGCTAGGTTTAGGGTTAGGGTTAGGGTTAGGGTTAGGAGTAGGACTAGGACTAGGACTAGGACTAGGACTAGGACTATTAGTAGGACTAGGACTAGGACTAGGACTAGGACTACTTCTAGGGCTAGGGCTGTGCTAGGCCTAGGCCGAGGGCTAGGGCTGGGGTAGGATTAGGGTTAGGGGTACGGCGAGGGCTAGGGCTAGGGTTAAGGTTAAGGTTAGGATTGGGCTAGTGCTAGTGCTAGGGCTGGGGTTAGGGTTAGGGTTAGCGTTAGGGTTAGCGTTAGGGTTAGTGTTAGGGTTAGTGTTAGGTTTTAGTGCAAGGGTTAGGGCTAGGGCTGGGTAAGGTTAGGGTTTGGGTTAGGGTGAGGGTGAGGGTGAGGGAGAGGGAGAGGGTGAGGGTGAGGGTTAGGGCTAGGGCTATGACTGGGCAAAGGTTAGGGTTTGGGTTAGGGTTAGGGCTAGGTTATAGGGCCAGGGTTAGGGCTAGGGCTGGGCTAAGGTTAGGGCTAGGATTAGGGCTAGGGTTAGGGCCAAACCCTAACCCTAATCCTATCCCTATCCCTATCCCTATCCCTATCCCTATCCCTATCCCTATCCCTATCCCTATCCCCAGCCCAAGCCCTAGCCCTCACCCTCACCCTCACCCTCACCATAACCCTCACCCTCACACTAGCTCAGCCCTGTATCGAGCCCTAGCCCAACCCGTCGCCCTGACCGTAACCCTAACATTAGCCCTAGCCCTAGCCCTAGCCCTAGCCCTAGCCCTCGCCCTAGCCCTCGCCCTCGCCCTCACCCTCGCCCTCGCCCTCGCCCTCGCCCTAACCCTAACCCTCACCCTAACCCAAACTCTAACCTTAACCCAGCCTTAGCCCTAACCCTGGCCATAAAACCTAACCCTAACCCTAAAACTTACCTTAACCCTAACCCTAGCCGTAGCACTTGCCCTCGAAGTACCACTGACCCTACCCCTAGCCCCAGCCCTAGCCCTCGGCCTAGGCCTAGCATAGCCCTAACCCTAGAAGCCCAAGTCCTAGTCCTAACCCTAACCGTAGCCCAGCCCTAGCCCTAGTGCAAACTCTAACCCTAACCCTAACCCTAACCCTAATCTTATCCCTAGCCCTAACCCTAACCCTAAACCTAACCCTGGCCCAAGCCCAAGTCCTAGCCCTAGCCCTCGCCCTAAGCCTAACCCGAGCCCTATCCCTAGCCCTAGCCCTAGCGCTAATAGTAACCCTCACCTTCACCCTCACCCTGACCGTAGCCCTGGCCTGGCCCTAGTCCTAGCAATAGTCCTAACCCTAACCCTGGCCCTAAGCCTAATCCTAGCCCGAGCCCAAGCCCGAGCTTTAGCCATAGCCATAATCGTAGCACTACGCCTAGGCCTAATCCTAACCCTGACCCTAGCCCTAGCCCTAGCCCTAGCCCTAACCCTAGCCCTAGCCCTAGCCCTAGCCCTAGCCCTAGCCCTAGCCCTAGCCCTAGCCTTAGGCCTAGGCCTAGCCCTAGCCCTAGCCCAACCCTAGTCCTAGTCCTACTCCTAGTCCTAGTCCTAGTCCTAGTCCTAGTCCTAGTCCTAGTCCTAGCCCTAGTCCTAGCCCTAGTCCTAGTCCTAGCCCTAGCCCTAGCCCTAGCCCAACCCTAGTCCTAGTCCTACTCCTAGTCCTAGTCCTAGTCCTAGTCCTAGTCCTAGTCCTAGTCCTAGTCCTAGTCCTAGCCCTAGTCCTAGCCCAAGTCCTAGCCCTAGCCCTGGCCCTAAGCCTAACCCGAGCCCGAGCCCTAGCCCTAATACTAACCCTCACCTAGCAAGCTTGGCTCATGTGAAAGTGGACTGAAGCTGGATTAATCCCTAGAAGAAGCAGAAGCAGCAATGGCTTTTCTACCCCGGTTTTTTCTCCCATTTAAGGGGACTCAAAGCGGCTGACAAACTTTCTGTTCTTCCCCCCACAACAGACACCCTGTGAGGTAGGTGGGGCTGTGAGAGCTCAGAAGAGAGCTGTGACTAGCCCATAGCCACCTAGCAAGCTTGGCTCATGTGAAAGTGGACTGAAGCTGGATTAATCCCTAGAAGAAGCAGAAGCAGCAATGGCTTTTCTACCCCGTTTTTCTCTCCCATTTAAGGGGACTCAAAGCAGCTGACAAACTTTCTGTTCTTCCCCCCACAACAGACACCCTGTGAGGTAGGTGGGGCTGTGAGAGCTCAGAAGAGAGCTGTGACTAGCCCATGGCCACCTAGCAAGCTTGGCTCATGTGAAAGTGGACTGAAGCTGGATTAAAGCACTGGTGTGACTGCAGCCAAAGTGAAGAGAAAATTATTGGTCACATGGCTGATATCTTCTGTGCCTATGAAAGTGGACTAAAGCTAGATTAATCCCTAGAAGAAGCAACGTTGGCTTTTCTAACCCGCTTTTCTCACCCTTTTAAGGGGACTCAAAGCGGCTGACAAACTTTCTGTTCTTCCCCCCACAACAGACACCCTGTGAGGTAGGTGGGGCTGTGAGAGCTCAGAAGAGAGCTCTGACTAGCCCAAAGCCACCTAGCAAGCTTGGCTCATGTGAAAGTGGACTGAAGCTGGATTAAAGCTCTGGTGTGACTGCAGCCATAGTGAAGAGAAAATTATTGGTCACATGGCTGATGTCTTCTGTGTCTATGAAAGTGGACTAAAGCTAGATTAATCCCTAGAAGAAGAAGCTAGTGTCAGGGCTAGGCCTAGGGAAGGGCTGCGGCTAGGGCTAGGGCTAGGGCTAGGGTTAGGGCTAGGACTAGGGCTAGGGCTAGGGCTAGGGCTAGGGCTAAGGCTGAGGCTAGGGTTAGGGCTGGGCTTAGGGCTAAGCCTAGTGTTATGGTTACGGTTAGGGCGACGGGTTGGGCTAGGGCTAGAGCCAGGGCTGAGGTAGCATGAGGGTGAGGGCTAGGGCTAGGGCTAGGGCTAGGGCTAGGGCTAGGTTTAGGGCTAGGGCTAGGGCTAGGGCTAGGGCTAGGGTTTGGTTTAGGCCTAGGCCCAGTGCTAAGACTAGGGATAGGGATAGGGATAGGGATAGGGTTAGGGCTAGGGTTAGGCTTAGGCTTAGGCTTAGGGCTAGGGCTTGGGCTTGGGCTAGGTTTCGGGTTAGGGTTAGGGCTAGAGTTAGGGCTAGGGTTAGGGTTAGGATTAGGCCTAGGCCTAGTGCTACGATATGGCTATGGCTAAAGCTCGGGCTCGGGCTAGGGCTAGCGCTAGGATTAGGCTTAGGTCTAGGGATAGGTTTCGGGCTATTTCTACATCTACGGCCAGAACAGGGCTAGGGTGAGGGTGAAGGTGAGGGTTAGTGGTAAGGCTAGGGCTAGGCTTAGTGTTAGGGTTTGTATTAGGGTTCCGGCTTGGGTTAGGGCTAGGGTTAGGCTTAGGCTTAGGGTTAGGGTTAGGCCTAGTGCTACGGCTTGGGCTAGGGCTTAAGCTAGGGTCAGGGCTAGGCCTATGGAAGGGCTGAGGCTAGGGCTAGGGCTAGCGCTAGGGTTAGGGCTAGGCCTAGGGCTAGGCCTAGGACTAGGCCTGGGATTAGGACTAGGGCTAGGGCTAGGGCTAGGGCTAGGGCTAGGGCTAGGGTAGGGTTACGGTTAGGGTTAGGGTTAGGGTTAGGGTTAGGGTTTGGTTTAGGCCTAGGCCTAGGCCTAGGCCTAGTGCTACGACTAGGACTAGGGCTAGGGCTCGGGCTCGGCCTCAGGCTCGGCCTCGGGCTCGGCCTCGGGCTCGGTCTCGGGCTTGGGCAAGGATTAGGCTTAGGTCTAGTGTTAGGTTTCCGTCTATTTCTACGTCTACGGCCAGAGCAGGGCTAGGGTGAGGGTGAGGGTGAAGGTGAGGGTTAGTGTTAAGGCTAGGGCTAGGACTAGGCTTATTGGTATGGTTTGTGTTAGGGTTCCGGCTAGGGTTAGGGCTAGGGTTAAGCTTAGGCTTAGGCTTCCGCTTAGGGTTAGTGTTAGGCCTAGTGCTACGGCTAGGGCTAGGGCTTAAGGTAGGGTCAGGGCTAGGCCTAGGGAAGGGCTGCGGCTAGGGCTAGGGCTAGGACTAGGTCTAGGACTACGACTAGGACTAGGAGTAGGACTAGGACAAGGGTTGGGCTAGGGCTAGGGCTAGGGCTAGGGCTAGGGCTAGGGCTAGGGCTAGGGTCAGGGTCAGGGTTAGGATTATGCCTAGGCCTTGTGCTACGATTATGGCTATGGCTTAAGCTCGGGCTTGGGCAGGGGCTCGGGCTAGGATTAGGCTTAGGGCCAGGGTTAGGGTTAGGGCTATTGCCATTACTAGGGCCAGGCCAGGGCTAGGGTTAGGGTGAGGGTGAAGGTGAGGGTTAGAATTAGGGCTAGGGCTAGCGCTAGGGCTCGGGTTAGGGTTAGGGCTAGGGCTAGGGCTAGGAATAAGATTATGGTTAGGGTTAGGGTTAGGTTTAGGGTTAGAGTTTGCACTAGGGCTAGGGCTGGGCTACGGTTAGGGTTAGGACTAGGACTAGGACTTGGACTAGGACTAGGACTACTTCTAGGGTAAGGGCTATGCTAGGCCTAGGCCGAGGGATAGGGCTGGGTCTAGGGGTAGGGGTAGGGGTACTTCGAGTGCAAGTGCTACGGCTAGGGTTAGGGTTAAGGTTAGGGTTAGGGTTAGGGTTAGGTTTTAGGGCCAGGGTTAGGGCTAGGGCTGGGCTAAGGTTAGGGTTTGGGTTAGGGTGAGGGTGAGGGTGAGGGTTAGGGCTAGGGCTAGGGCTAGGGCTAGGTCTAGGTCTAGGGCTAGGGCTAGGGCTAGGGCTAGGGCTAGGGCTAGGGCTAGGGTCAGGTTTAGGATTAGGCCTAGGCCTAGTGCTACGATTAGCACTAGGCCTAGTGCTACTCCTAGTGCTACTAGGAGTAGGACTAGGGTTGGGCTAGGGCTAGGGCTAGGGCTAGGGCTAGGGCTAGGGTCAGGTTTAGGATTAGGCCTAGGCCTAGTGCTACGATTATGGCTATGGCTAAAGCTCGGGCTTCGGCAGGGGCTCGGGCTAGGATTAGGATTAGGGCCAGGGTTAGGGTTAGGGCTATTGCCAGGACTAGGGCCAGGCCAGGGCTAGGGTGAGGGTGAGGGTGAAGGTGAGGGTTAGTATTAGGCTAGGGCTAGGGCTAGGGCTCGGGTTAGGCTTAGGGCTAGGGCTAGGGCTAAGACTTGGGCTTGGGCCAGGGTTAGGGTTAGGGTTAGGGCTAGGAATAAGATTAGGGTTAGGGTTAGGGTTAGAGTTTGCACTAGGGCTAGGGCTGGGCTACGGTTAGGGTTAGGACTAGGACTTGGGCTTCTAGGGTTAGGGCTATGCTAGGCCTAGGCCGAGGGCTAGGGCTGGGGCTAGGGGTAGGGTTAGGGGTACTTCGAGGGCAAGTGCTACGGCTAGGATT
Organism: Aspidoscelis tigris stejnegeri; assembly: GCA_023333525.1. Classification (NCBI taxonomy): domain Eukaryota; kingdom Metazoa; phylum Chordata; class Lepidosauria; order Squamata; family Teiidae; genus Aspidoscelis; species Aspidoscelis tigris. The sequence goes on along the minus strand of JALMGA010000036.1, from coordinate 115,763 downwards.
AGGGTTAAGGTAAGTTTTAGGGTTAGGGTTAGGTTTTAGGGCCAGGTTTAGGGCTAAGGCTGGGCTAAGGTTAGAGTTTGGGTTAGGGTGAGGGTTAGGGTTAGGGTTAGGGCGAGGGCGAGGGCGAGGGCGAGGGTGAGGGCGAGGCCGAGGGGTAGGGCGAGGGCTAGGGCTAGGGCTAGGGCTAATGTTAGGGTTACGGTCAGGGCGACGGGTTGGGCTAGGGCTCGATACAGGGCTGAGCTAGCGTGAGGGTGAGGGTGAGGGTGAGGGTGAGGGCTAGGGCTTGGGCTGGGGATAGGGATAGGGATAGGGATAGGGATAGGGATAGGGATAGGATTAGGGTTAGGGTTTGGCCCTAACCCTAGCCCTAATCCTAGCCCTAACCTTAGCCCAGCCCTAGCCCTAACCCTGGCCCTATAACCTAGCCCTAACCCTAACCCAAACCCTAACCTTGGCCCAGTCATAGCCCTAGCCCTAACCCTCACCCTAACCCTCTCCCTCTCCCTCTCCCTCACCCTCACCCTCACCCAAACCCGAACCTTACCCAGCCCTAGCCCTAACCCTTGCCCTAAAACCTAACACTAACCCTAACCCTAGCCGTAGCACTTGCACTCGAAGTACCCCTACCCCTACCCCTAGACCCAGCCCTAGCCCTCGGCCTAGGCCTAGCATAGCCCTTACACTAGAAGTAGTCCTAGTCCTAGTCCAAGTCCTAGTCCTAGTCCTAACCCTAACCGTAGCCCAGCCCTAGCCCTAGTGCAAACTCTAACCCTAACCCTAACACTAACCCTAATCTTATTCCTAGCCCTAGCCCTAGCCCTAACCCTAACCTGAGCCCTAGCGCTAGCCCTAGCCCTAATTCTAACCCTCACCTTCACCCTCACCCTAAACCTAGCCCTGGCCTGGCCCTAGTCCTGGCAATAGCCCTAACCCTAACCCTGGCCCTAAGCCTAATCCTAGCCCGAGCCCCTGCCCAAGCCCGAGCTTAAGCCATAGCCATAATCGTAGCACTAGGCCTAGGCCTAATCCTAACCCTGACCCTGACCCTAGCCCTAGCCCTAGCCCTAGCCCTAGCCCAACCCTTGTCCTAGTCCTACTCCTAGTCCTAGTCGTAGTCCTAGACCTAGTCCTAGCCCTAGCCCTAGCCGCAGCCCTTCCCTAGGCCTAGCCCTGACCCTACCTTAAGCCCTAGCCCTAGCCGTAGCACTAGGCCTAACACTAACCCTAAGCGGAAGCCTAAGCCTAAGCTTAACCCTAGCCCTAACCCTAGCCGGAACCCTAACACAAACCATACCAATAAGCCTAGTCCTAGCCCTAGCCCTAGCCGCAGCCCTTCCCTAGGCCTAGCCCTGACCCTACCTTAAGCCCTAGCCCTAGCCGTAGCACTAGGCCTAACACTAACCCTAAGCGGAAGCCTAAGCCTAAGCTTAACCCTAACCCTAACCCTAACCGTAACCCTACCCTAGCCCTAGCCCTAGCCCTAGCCCTAGTCCTAATCCCAGTCCTAGTCCTAGGCCTAGCCCTAGGCCTAGCCCTAACCCTAGCCCTAGCCCTAGTCCTAGCCTCAGCCCTTCCATAGGCCTAGCCCTGACCCTAGCTTAAGCCCTAGCCCTAGCCGTAGCACTAGGCCTAACCCTAACCCTAACCCTAACCCTAAGCCTAACCCAAGCCGGAACCCTAATACAAACCCTAACACTAAGCCTAGCCCTAGCCTTACCACTAACCCTCACCTTCACCCTCACCCTCACCCTAGCCCTGTTCTGGCCGTAGATGTAGAAATACCCCGAAACCTATCCCTAGACCTAAGCCTAATCCTAGCCCGAGCCCGAGCCCGAGCCCGAGCTTTAGCCATAGCCATAATCGTAGCACTAGGCCTAGGCCTAATCCTAACCCTAACCCTAGCCCTAACTCTAGCCCTAACCCTAACCCGAAACCTAGCCCAAGACCAAGCCCTAGCCCTAAGCCTAAGCCTAAGCCTAACCCTAGCCCTAACCCTATCCCTATCCCTATCCCTATCCCTATCCCTATGCCTATCCCTTGTCTTAGCACTGGGCCTAGGCCTAAAACAAACCCTAGCCCAAGCCCTAGCCCTAGCCCTAGCCCTAGCCCTAACCCTAGCCCTAAACCTAGCCCTAGCCCTAGCCCTAGCCCTAGCCCTAGCCCTAGCCCTAGCCCTAGCCCTAGCCCTCACCCTCATGCTACCTCAGCCCTGGCTCTAGCCCTAGCCCAACCCGTCGCCCTAACCGTAACCATAACACTAGGCCTAGCCCTAACCCTAGCCCTAACCCTAGCCTCAGCCTTAGCCCTAGCCCTAGCCCTAGCCCTAGCCCTAGCCCTAGCCCTAGTCCTAGCCCTAACCCTAGCCCTAGCCCTAGCCCTAGCCGCAGCCCTTCCCTAGGCCTAGCCCTGACACTAGCTTCTTCTTCTAGGGATTAATCTAGCTTTAGTCCACTTTCATAGACACAGAAGACATCAGCCATGTGACCAATAATTTTCTCTTCACTATGGCTGCAGTCACACCAGAGCTTTAATCCAGCTTCAGTCCACTTTCACATGAGCCAAGCTTGCTAGGTGGCCATGGGCTAGTCACAGCTCTCTTCTGAGCTCTCACAGCCCCACCTACCTCACAGGGTGTCTGTTGTGGGGGGAAGAACAGAAAGTTTGTCAGCTGCTTTGAGTCCCCTTAAATGGGAGAGAAAACCGGGGTAGAAAAGTCATTGCTGCTTCTGCTTCTTCTAGGGATTAATCCAGCTTCAGTCCACTTTCACATGAGCCAAGCTTGCTAGGTGGCTATGGGCTAGTCACAGCTCTCTTCTGAGCTCTCACAGCCCCACCTACCTCACAGGGTGTCTGTTGTGGGGGGAAGAACAGAAAGTTTGTCAGCCGCTTTGAGTCCCCTTAAATGGGAGAGAAAACCGGGGTAGAAAAGCCATTGCTGCTTCTGCTTCTTCTAGGGATTAATCCAGCTTCAGTCCACTTTCACATGAGCCAAGCTTGCTAGGTGAGGGTTAGTATTAGGGCTAGGGCTAGGGCTCGGGTTAGGCTTAGGGCCAGGGCTAGGGCTAGGACTTGGGCTAGGACTAGGACTAGGACTAGGGCTAGGACTAGGACTAGGGTAGGACTAGGCCTAAGGCTAGGGCTAGGCCTAGGCCTAAGGCTAGGGCTAGGGCTAGGCCTAGGCCTAAGGCTAGGGCTAGGGCTAGGGCTAGGGCTAGGGCTAGGGCTAGGGCTAGGGTTAGGGCTAGGGCTAGGGCTAGGGCTAGGGCTAGGGTCAGGGTTAGGATTAGGCCTAGGCGTAGTGCTACGATTATGGCTATGGCTAAAGCTCGGGCTTGGGCTCGGGCTAGGATTAGGCTTAGGGCCAGGGTTAGGGTTAGGACTATTGCTAGGACTAGGGCCAGGCCAGGGCTACGGTCAGGGTGAGGGTGAAGGTGAGGGTTACTATTAGGGCTAGGGATAGGGATAGGGCTCGGGTTAGGCTTAGGGCGAGGGCTAGGGCTAGGACTTGGGCTTGGGCCAGTGTTAGGTTTAGGGTTAGGGTTAGGGCTAGGGATAAGATTAGGGTTAGGGTTAGGGTTAGGGTTAGGGTTAGAGTTTGCACTAGGGCTAGGGCTGGGCTACGGTTAGGGTTAGGACTAGGACTTGGGCTTCTAGGGTTAGGGCTATGCTAGGCCTAGGGCGAGGGCTGGGGCTAGGGGTAGGGGTAGGGGTAGGGGTACTTCGAGGGCAAGTGCTACGGCTAGGGTTAGGGTTAAGGTAAGTTTTAGGGTTAGGCTTAGGCTTAGGGCTAGGGCTTGGGCTTGGGCTAGGTTTAGGTTTAGGGTTAGGGTTAGGGCTAGGGTTAGGGCTAGGGTTAGGGTTAGAATTAGGCCTAGGCATAGTGCTACGATTATGGCTATGGCTAAAGCTCAGGCACGGGCTCGAGCTCGGGCTCGGGCTAGGATTAGGCTTAGGTCTAGGGATAGGTTTCGGGCTATTTCTACATCTACGGCCATAGCAGGGCTAGGCCGAGGGTGAGGGTGAAGGTGAGGGTTAGTGTTAGGGCTAGGGCTAGGGCTAGGCTTAGAGTTGGCTTTTCTACCCTGCTTTTCTCACCCATTTAAGGGGACTCAAAGCGGCTGACAAACTTTCTGTTCTTCCCCCCACAACAGACACCCTGTGAGGTAGGTGGGGCTGTGAGAGCTCAGAAGAGAGCTCTGACTAGCCCATGGCCACCTAGCAAGCTTGGCTCATGTAAAAGTGGACGGAAGCTGGATTAAAGCTCTCATGTGACTGCAGCCAAAGTGAAGAGAAAATTATTGGTCACATGGCTGATGTCTTCTGTGCCTATGAAAGTGGACTTTGCTAGATTAATCCCTAGGAGAAGAAGCTAGTGTCAGGGCTAGGCCTAGGGAAGGGCTGCGGCTAGGGCTAGGGCTAGGGCTAGGGTTAGGGCTAGGACAAGGGCTCGGGCTCGGGCTCGGGCTCGGGCTCGGGCTAAGGCTGAGGCTAGGGTTCGTGTTTGGTTGAGGGTGAGGGTAAGGGTCAGGGTGAGGGTGAGGGTGAGGGTTAGGGAGAGGGAGAGGGAGAGGGAGAGGGAGAGGGTGATGGTGAGGGTGAGGGTTAGGGTTAGGGCTAGGGCTACGGCTGGGCAAAGGTTAGGGTTTGGGTTAGGGTGAGGGTTAGGGTTACGGCTAGGGCTAGGGCTAGGGCTACGGCTAGGGCTAGGGCTAATGTTAGGGTTACGGTCAGGGCGACAGGTTGGGCTAGGGTCAGATACAGGGCTGAGCTAGTGTGAGGGTGAGGGTGAGGGTGAGGGTGAGGGTGAGGGTAAGGGCTAGGGCTTGGGCTGGGGCTAGGGCTAGGATTAGGGTTAGGGTTTGGTTTAGGCTTAGGCCTAGTGGTACGACTAGGGCTAGGGCTAGGGCTAGGGCTAGGGTTAGCCTTCGGGCTAGGGCTTGGGCTTGGGCTAGGGTTAGGGTTAGGGTAAGGGTTAGGGTTAGGGCTAGGGATAAGATTAGGGTTAGGGTTTGGGTTAGCGTTTGCGTTAGCGCTAGCACTAGAGCTAGGCCTGGGCTAGGGTTAGGGTTAGGGTTAGGGTTAGGAGTAGGAGTAGGACTAGGACTAGGACTAGGACTATTAGTAGGACTAGGACTAGGACTAGGACTAGGACTACTTCTAGGGCTAGGGCTGTGCTAGGCCTAGGCCGAGGGCTAGGGCTGGGGTAGGATTAGGGTTAGGGGTACGGCGAGGGCTAGGGCTAGGGTTAAGGTTAAGGTTAGGATTGGGCTAGTGCTAGTGCTAGGGCTGGGGTTAGGGTTAGGGTTAGCGTTAGGGTTAGCGTTAGGGTTAGTGTTAGGGTTAGTGTTAGGTTTTAGTGCAAGGGTTATGGCTAGGGCTGGGTAAGGTTAGGGTTAGGGTGAGGGTGAGGGAGAGGGAGAGGGTTAGGGTGAGGGTTAGGGCTAGGGCTATGACTGGGCAAAGGTTAGGGTTTGGGTTAGGGTTAGGGCTAGGTTATAGGGCCAGGGTTAGGGCTAGGGCTGGGCTAAGGTTAGGGCTAGGATTAGGGCTAGGGTTAGGGCCAAACCCTAACCCTAATCCTAGCACTATCCCTATCCCTATCCCTATCCCCAGCCCAAGCCCTAGCCCTCACCCTCACCCTCACCCTCACGCTAGCTCAGCCCTGTATCGAGCCCTAGCCCAACCCGTCGCCCTGACCGTAACCCTAACATTAGCCCTAGCCCTAGCCCTAGCCCTCGCCCTAGCCCTCGCCCTCGCCCTCGCCCTCACCCTCGCCCTCGCCCTCGCCCTCGCCCTAACCCTAACCCTCACCCTAACCCAAACTCTAACCTTAGCCCAGCCTTAGCCCTAACCCTGGCCATAAAACCTAACCCTAACCCTAAAACTTACCTTAACCCTAACCCTAGCCGTAGCACTTGCCCTCGAAGTACCCCTGACCCTACCCCTAGCCCCAGCCCTAGCCCTCGGCCTAGGCCTAGCATAGCCCTAACCCTAGAAGCCCAAGTCCTAGTCCTAACCCTAACCGTAGCCCAGCCCTAGCCCTAGTGCAAACTCTAACCCTAACCCTAACCCTAACCCTAATCTTATCCCTAGCCCTAACCCTAACCCTAAACCTAACCCTGGCCCAAGCCCAAGTCCTAGCCCTAGCCCTCGCCCTAAGCCTAACCCGAGCCCTATCCCTATCCCTAGCCCTAGCCCTAATAGTAACCCTCACCTTCACCCTCACCCTGACCGTAGCCCTGGCCTGGCCCTAGTCCTAGCAATAGTCCTAACCCTAACCCTGGCCCTAAGCCTAATCCTAGCCCGAGCCCAAGCCCGAGCTTTAGCCATAGCCATAATCGTAGCACTACGCCTAGGCCTAATCCTAACCCTGACCCTAGCCCTAGCCCTAGCCCTAGCCCTAACCCTAGCCCTAGCCCTAGCCCTAGCCCTAGCCCTAGCCCTAGCCCTAGCCTTAGGCCTAGGCCTAGCCCTAGCCCTAGCCCAACCCTAGTCCTAGTCCTACTCCTAGTCCTAGTCCTAGTCCTAGTCCTAGCCCTAGTCCTAGCCCTAGTCCTAGCTCTAGCCCTAGCCCTAGCCCTAGCCCAACCCTAGTCCTAGTCCTACTCCTAGTCCTAGTCCTAGTCCTAGTCCTAGTCCTAGTCCTAGTCCTAGTCCTAGTCCTAGCCCTAGTCCTAGCCCAAGTCCTAGCCCTAGCCCTGGCCCTAAGCCTAACCCGAGCCCTAGCCCTAGCCCTAATACTAACCCTCACCTAGCAAGCTTGGGTCATGTGAAAGTGGACTGAAGCTGGATTAATCCCTAGAAGAAGCAGAAGCAGCAATGGCTTTTCTACCCCGGTTTTCTCTCCCATTTAAGGGGACTCAAAGCGGCTGACAAACTTTCTGTTCTTCCCCCCACAACAGACACCCTGTGAGGTAGGTGGGGCTGTGAGAGCTCAGAAGAGAGCTGTGACTAGCCCATAGCCACCTAGCAAGCTTGGCTCATGTGAAAGTGGACTGAAGCTGGATTAATCCCTAGAAGAAGCAGAAGCAGCAATGGCTTTTCTACCCCGGTTTTCTCTCCCATTTAAGGGGACTCAAAGCAGCTGACAAACTTTCTGTTCTTCCCCCCACAACAGACACCCTGTGAGGTAGGTGGGGCTGTGAGAGCTCAGAAGAGAGCTGTGACTAGCCCATGGCCACCTAGCAAGCTTGGCTCATGTGAAAGTGGACGGAAGCTGGATTAAAGCACTGGTGTGACTGCAGCCAAAGTGAAGAGAAAATTATTGGTCACATGGCTGATATCTTCTGTGCCTATGAAAGTGGACTAAAGCTAGATTAATCCCTAGAAGAAGCAACGTTGGCTTTTCTAACCCGCTTTTCTCACCCTTTTAAGGGGACTCAAAGCGGCTGACAAACTTTCTGTTCTTCCCCCCACAACAGACACCCTGTGAGGTAGGTGGGGCTGTGAGAGCTCAGAAGAGAGCTCTGACTAGCCCAAAGCCACCTAGCAAGCTTGGCTCATGTGAAAGTGGACTGAAGCTGGATTAAAGCTCTGGTGTGACTGCAGCCATAGTGAAGAGAAAATTATTGGTCACATGGCTGATGTCTTCTGTGTCTATGAAAGTGGACTAAAGCTAGATTAATCCCTAGAAGAAGAAGCTAGTGTCAGGGCTAGGCCTAGGGAAGGGCTGCGGCTCGGGCTAGTGCTAGGGCTAGGGTTAGGGCTAGGACTAGGGCTAGGGCTAGGGCTAGGGCTAAGGCTGAGGCTAGGGTTAGGGCTGGGCTTAGGGCTAGGCCTAGTGTTATGGTTACGGTTAGGGCGACGGGTTGGGCTAGGGCTAGAGCCAGGGCTGAGGTAGCATGAGGGTGAGGGCTAGGGCTAGGGCTAGGGCTAGGGCTAGGGCTAGGTTTAGGGCTAGGGTTAGGGCTAGGGCTAGGGCTAGGGCTAGGGCTAGGGCTAGGGCTAGGGCTAGGGCTAGGGCTAGGGTTTGGTTTAGGCCTAGGCCCAGTGCTAAGACTAGGGATAGGGATAGGGATAGGGATAGGGTTAGGGCTAGGGTTAGGCTTAGGCTTAGGCTTAGGGCTAGGGCTTGGTCTTGGGCTAGGTTTCGGGTTAGGGTTAGGGCTAGAGTTAGGGCTAGGGTTAGGGTTAGGATTAGGCCTAGGCCTAGTGCTACGATTATGGCTATGGCTAAAGCTCGAGCTCGGGCTAGGGCTAGGGCTAGGATTAGGCTTAGGTCTAGGGATAGGTTTCGGGCTATTTCTACATCTACGGCCAGAACAGGGCTAGGGTGAGGGTGAGGGTGAAGGTGAGGGTTAGTGGTAAGGCTAGGGCTAGCCTTAGTGTTAGGGTTTGTATTAGGGTTCCGGCTTGGGTTAGGGCTAGGGTTAGGCTTAGGCTTAGGGTTAGGGTTAGGCCTAGTGCTACGGCTAGGGCTAGGGCTTAAGCTAGGGTCAGGGCTAGGCCTATGGAAGGGCTGAGGCTAGGGCTAGGGCTAGCGCTAGGGTTAGGGCTAGGCCTAGGGCTAGGCCTAGGACTAGGACTGGGATTAGGGCTAGGGCTAGGGCTAGGGCTAGGGTAGGGTTACGGTTAGGGTTAGGGTTAGGGTTAGGGTTTGGTTTAGGCCTAGGCCTAGGCCTAGTGCTACGACTAGGGCTAGGCCTAGGGCTCGGGCTCGGCCTCAGGCTCGGCCTCGGGCTCGGCCTCGGGCTCGGCCTCGGGCTTGGGCAAGGATTAGGCTTAGGTCTAGTGTTAGGTTTCCGTCTATTTCTACGTCTACGGCCAGAGCAGGGCTAGGGTGAGGGTGAGGGTGAAGGTGAGGGTTAGTGTTAAGGCTAGGGCTAGGACTAGGCTTATTGGTATGGTTTGTGTTAGGGTTCCGGCTAGGGTTAGGGCTAGGGTTAAGCTTAGGCTTAGGCTTCCGCTTAGGGTTAGTGTTAGGCCTAGTGCTACGGCTAGGGCTAGGGCTTAAGGTAGGGTCAGGGCTAGGCCTAGGGAAGGGCTGCGGCTAGGGCTAGGGCTAGGACTAGGTCTAGGACTACGACTAGGACTAGGAGTAGGACTAGGACAAGGGTTGGGCTAGGGCTAGGGCTAGGGCTAGGGCTAGGGCTAGGGCTAGGGCTAGGGCTAGGGCTAGGGCTAGGGTCAGGGTCAGGGTTAGGATTAGGCCTAGGCCTAGTGCTACGATTATGGCTATGGCTTAAGCTCGGGCTTGGGCAGGGGCTCGGGCTAGGATTAGGCTTAGGGCCAGGGTTAGGGTTAGGGCTATTGCCAGGACTAGGGCCAGGCTAGGGCTAGGGTTAGGGTGAGGGTGAAGGTGAGGGTTAGAATTAGGGCTAGGGCTAGCGCTAGGGCTCGGGTTAGGGTTAGGGCTAGGGCTAGGGCTAGGAATAAGATTAGGGTTAGGGTTAGGGTTAGGGTTAGGGTTAGAGTTTGCACTAGGGCTAGGGCTGGGCTACGGTTAGGGTTAGGACTAGGACTAGGACTTGGACTAGGACTAGGACTACTTCTAGGGTAAGGGCTATGCTAGGCCTAGGCCGAGGGCTAGGGCTGGGTCTAGGGGTAGGGGTAGGGGTACTTCGAGTGCAAGTGCTACGGCTAGGGTTAGGGTTAAGGTTAGTGTTAGGGTTAGGGTTAGGTTTTAGGGCCAGGGTTAGGGCTAGGGCTGGGCTAAGGTTAGGGTTTGGTTTAGGGTGAGGGTGAGGGTGAGGGTTAGGTCTAGGGCTAGGGCTAGGGCTAGGGCTAGGGCTAGGGCTAGGGCTAGGGCTAGGGCTAGGGCTAGGGCTAGGGCTAGGGCTAGGGCTAGGGCTAGGGCTAGGGTCAGGTTTAGGATTAGGCCTAGGCCTAGGCCTAGTGCTACGATTAGCACTAGGCCTAGTGCTACTCCTAGTGCTACTAGGAGTAGGACTAGGGTTGGGCTAGGGCTAGGGCTAGGGCTAGGGCTAGGGCTAGGGCTAGGGCTAGGGCTAGGGCTAGGGTCAGGTTTAGGATTAGGCCTAGGCCTAGTGCTACGATTATGGCTATGGCTAAAGCTCGGGCTTCGGCAGGGGCTCGGGCTAGGATTAGGATTAGGGCCAGGGTTAGGGTTAGGGCTATTGCCAGGACTAGGGCCAGGCCAGGGCTAGGGTTAGGGTGAGGGTGAAGGTGAGGGTTAGTATTAGGCTAGGGCTAGGGCTAGGGCTCGGGTTAGGCTTAGGGCTAGGGCTAGGGCTAAGACTTGGGCTTGGGCCAGGGTTAGGGTTAGGGTTAGGGCTAGGAATAAGATTAGGGTTAGGGTTAGGGTTAGGGTTAGAGTTTGCACTAGGGCTAGTGCTGGGCTACGGTTAGGGTTAGGACTAGGACTTGGGCTTCTAGGGTTAGGGCTATGCTAGGCCTAGGCCGAGGGCTAGGGCTGGGGCTAGGGGTAGGGTTAGGGGTACTTCGAGGGCAAGTGCTACGGCTAGGGTTAGGGTTAAGGTAAGTTTTAGGGTTAGGGTTAGGTTTTAGGGCCAGGTTTAGGGCTAAGGCTGGGCTAAGGTTAGAGTTTGGGTTAGGGTGAGGGTTAGGGTTAGGGTTAGGGCGAGGGCGAGGGCGAGGGCGAGGGTGAGGGCGAGGCCGAGGGGTAGGGCGAGGGCTAGGGCTAGGGCTAGGGCTAGGGCTAATGTTAGGGTTACGGTCAGGGCGACGGGTTGGTCTAGGGCTCGATACAGGGCTGAGCTAGCGTGAGGGTGAGGGTGAGGGTGAGGGTGAGGGCTAGGGCTTGGGCTGGGGATAGGGATAGGGATAGGGATAGGGATAGGATTAGGGTTAGGGTTTGGCCCTAACCCTAGCCCTAATCCTAGCCCTAACCTTAGCCCAGCCCTAGCCCCAACCCTGGCCCTATAACCTAGCCCTAACCCTAACCCAAACCCTAACCTTTGCCCAGTCATAGCCCTAGCCCTAACCCTCACCCTAACCCTCTCCCTCTCCCTCTCCCTCACCCTCACCCTCACCCAAACCCGAACCTTACCCAGCCCTAGCCCTAACCCTTGCCCTAAAACCTAACACTAACCCTAACCCTAGCCGTAGCACTTGCACTCGAAGTACCCCTACCCCTACCCCTAGACCCAGCCCTAGCCCTCGGCCTAGGCCTAGCATAGCGCTTACCCTAGAAGTAGTCCTAGTCCTAGTCCAAGTCCTAGTCCTAGTCCTAACCCTAACCGTAACCCAGCCCTAGCCCTAGTGCAAACTCTAACCCTAACCCTAACACTAACCCTAATCTTATTCCTAGCCCTAGCCCTAGCCCTAACCCTAACCCGAGCCCTAGCGCTAGCCCTAGCCCTAATTCTAACCCTCACCTTCACCCTCACCCTAAACCTAGCCCTGGCCTGGCCCTAGTCCTGGCAATAGCCCTAACCCTAACCCTGGCCCTAAGCCTAATCCTAGCCCGAGCCCCTGCCCAAGCCCGAGCTTAAGCCATAGCCATAATCGTAGCACTAGGCCTAGGCCTAATCCTAACCCTGACCCTGACCCTAGCCCTAGCCCTAGCCCTAGCCCTAGCCCAACCCTTGTCCTAGTCCTACTCCTAGTCCTAGTCGTAGTCCTAGACCTAGTCCTAGCCCTAGCCCTAGCCGCAGCCCTTCCCTAGGCCTAGCCCTGACCCTACCTTAAGCCCTAGCCCTAGCCATAGCACTAGGCCTAACACTAACCCTAAGCGGAAGCCTAAGCCTAAGCTTAACCCTAGCCCTAACCCTAGCCGGAACCCTAACACAAACCATACCAATAAGCCTAGTCCTAGCCCTAGCCCTAGCCGCAGCCCTTCCCTAGGCCTAGCCCTGACCCTACCTTAAGCCCTAGCCCTAGCCGTAGCACTAGGCCTAACACTAACCCTAAGCGGAAGCCTAAGCCTAAGCTTAACCCTAACCCTAACCCTAACCGTAACCCTACCCTAGCCCTAGCCCTAGCCCTAGCCCTAGTCCTAATCCCAGTCCTAGTCCTAGGCCTAGCCCTAGGCCTAGCCCTAACCCTAGCCCTAGCCCTAGTCCTAGCCTCAGCCCTTCCATAGGCCTAGCCCTGACCCTAGCTTAAGCCCTAGCCCTAGCCGTAGCACTAGGCCTAACCCTAACCCTAACCCTAACCCTAAGCCTAAGCCTAACCCTAGCCCTAACCCAAGCCGGAACCCTAATACAAACCCTAACACTAAGCCTAGCCCTAGCCTTACCACTAACCCTCACCTTCACCCTCACCCTCACCCTAGCCCTGTTCTGGCCGTAGATGTAGAAATAGCCCGAAACCTATCCCTAGACCTAAGCCTAATCCTAGCCCGAGCACGAGCACGAGCCCGAGCTTTAGCCATAGCCATAATCGTAGCACTAGGCCTAGGCCTAATCCTAACCCTAACCCTAGCCCTAACTCTAGCCCTAACCCTAACCCGAAACCTAGCCCAAGCCCAAGCCCAAGCCCTAGCCCTAAGCCTAAGCCTAAGCCTAACCCTAACCCTAGCCCTAACCCTATCCCTATCCCTATCCCTATCCCTAGTCTTAGCACTGGGCCTAGGCCTCAAACAAACCCTAGCCCTAGCCCTAGCCCTCACCCTCATGCTACCTCAGCCCTGGCTCTAGCCCTAGCCCAACCCGTCGCCCTAACCGTAACCATAACACTAGGCCTAGCCCTAACCCTAGCCCTAGCCCTAGCCCTAGCCCTAGCCCTAGCCCTAGCCCTAGCCCTAGCCCTAGCCCTAGCCCTAGCCCTAGCCGCAGCCCTTCCCTAGGCCTAGCCCTGACCCTAGCTTAAGCCCTAGCCCTAGCCGTAGCACTAGGACTAACCCTAACCCTACGCGTAAGCCTAAGCCTAAGCCTAGCCCTAACCCAAGCCGGAACCCTAACACAAACCCTAACTCTAAGCCTAGCCCTAGCCCTAGCCCTAACACTAACCCTCACCTTCACCCTCACCCTCAGCCTAGCCCTGCTCTGGCCGTAGATGTAGAAATAGCCCGAAACCTATCCCTAGACCTAAGCCTAATCCTAGCCCGAGCCCGAGCCCAAGCTTTAGCCATAGCCATAATCGTAGCACTAGGCCTAGGCCTAATCCTAACCCTAACCCTAGCCCTAACGTTAAACCTAAACCTAGCCCAAGCCCAAGCCCTAGCCCTAAGCCTAAGCCTAACCCTAGCCCTAACCCTATCCCTATCCCTATCCCTATCCCTAGTCATAGCACTAGGCCTAGGCATAAACCAAACCCTAGCCCTAGCTTTAGCCATAGCCCTAGCCCAAACCCTAACCTTTGCCCAGTCATAGCCGTAGCCATTGCCCTAACCCTCACCCTCTCCCTCTCCCTCACCCTCACCCTCACAATAACCCAAACCCTAAACTTACCCAGCCCTAGCCCTAACCCTTGCCCTAAAACCTAACACTAACCCTAACACTAACCCTAACGCTAACCCTAACCCTAAACCTAGCACTAGCACTAGCCCTAGCCCAATCCTAACCTTAACCTTAACCCTAGCCCTAGCCCTCGCCGGACCGCTACCCCTAACCCTAATCCTACCCCAGCCCTAGACCTCGGCCTAGGCCTAGCACAGCCCTAGCCCTAGAAGTAGTCCTAGTCCTAGTCCTAGTCCTAGTCCTACTAATAGTCCTAGTCCTAGTCCTAACCCTAACCCTAAACCTAGCCCAGGCCTAGCTCTAGTGCTAGCGCTAACGCAAACGCTCACCCAAACCCTAACCCTAATCTTATCCCTAGCCCTAACCCTAACCCTTACCCTAACCCTAGGCCAAGCCCAAGCCCTAGCCCTAAGGCTAACCCTAGCCCTAGCCCTAGCCCTAGTCGTACCACTAGGCCTAAGCCTAAACCAAACCCTAGCCCTAGCCCTAGCCCTAGCCCTAGCCCAAGCCCTAGCCCTCACCCTCACCCTCACCCTCACCCTCACGCTAGCTCAGCCCTGTATCTAACCCTAACCCTAACCCTAACACTAACCTTAACCCTAAACCTAGCCGTAGCACTTGCCCTCGAAGTACCCCTACCCCTATCCCTAACCCCAGCCCTAGCCCTCGGCCCAGGCCTACCATAGCCCTAACCCTAGAAGTAGTCCTAGTCCTAGTCCAAGTCCTAGTCCTAGTCCTAGTCCTAACCCTAACCGTAGCCCAGCCCTAGCCCTAGTGCAAACTCTAACCCTAACCCTAACCCTAATCTTATTCCTAGCCCTAACCCTAACCCTAACCCTGGCCCAAGCCCAAGTCTTAGCCGTAGCCCTAGCCCTAAGCCTAACCCGAGCCCTAGCCCTAGCCCTAGCCTAATACTAACCCTCACCTTCACCCTCACCCTAAACCTAGCCCTGGCCTGGCCTGGCCCTAGTCCTGGCAATAGCCCTAACCCTAACCCTGGCCCTAATCCTAATCCTAGCCCGAGCCCCTGCCGAAGCCCGAGCCTTAGCCATAGCCATAATCGTAGCACTAGGCCTAGGCCTAATCCTAAACCTGAACCTAGCCCTAGCTCTAGCCCTAGCCCTAGCCCTAGCCCTAGCCCTAGCCCTAGCCCTAGCCCTAGCCCTAGCCCTAGCCCTAGCCCTAGCCCTAGCCCTAGCCCTAGCCCTAGCCCTAGCCCTAGCCCTAGCCCAACCCTAGTCCTACTCCTAGTAGCACTAGGAGTAGCACTAGGCCTAGTGCTAATCGTAGCACTAGGCCTAGGCCTAATCCTAAACCTGACCCTAGCCCTAGCCCTAGCTCTAGCCCTAGCCCTAGCCCTAGCCCTAGCCCTAGCCCTAGCCCTAACCCTCACCCTCACCCTCACCCTAACCCAAACCCTAACCTTAGCCCAGCTCTAGCCCTAACCCTGGCCCTAAAACCTAACCCTAACCCTAACACTAACCTTAACCCTAACCCTAGCCATAGCACTTGCACTCGAAGTACCCCTACCCCTACCCCTAGATCCAGCCCTAGCCCTCGGCCTAGGCCTAGCATAGCCCTTACCATAGAAGTAGTCCTAGTCCTAGTCCAAGTCCTAGTCCTAGTCCTAACCCTAACCGTAGGCCAGCCCTAGCCCTAGTGCAAACTCTAACCCTAACCCTAACCCTAATCTTATTCCTAACCCTAGCCCTAGCCCTAGCCCTAGCCCTAACCCTAGCCCTAACCCTAGCCCTAGCCCTAGCCCTAGCCCTAGCCCTAGCCCTAGCCCTCACCCTCATGCTACCTCAGCCCTGGCTCTAGCCCTAGCCCAACCCGTCGCCCTAACCGTAACCATAACACTAGGCCTAGCCCTAACCCTAGCCCTAACCCTAGCCTCAGCCTTAGCCCTAGCCCTAGCCCTAGCCCTAGCCCTAGCCCTAGTCCTAGCCCTAACCCTAGCCCTAGCCCTAGCCCTAGCCGCAGCCCTTCCCTAGGCCTAGCCCTGACACTAGCTTCTTCTTCTAGGGATTAATCTAGCTTTAGTCCACTTTCATAGACACAGAAGACATCAGCCATGTGACCAATAATTTTCTCTTCACTATGGCTGCAGTCACACCAGAGCTTTAATCCAGCTTCAGTCCACTTTCACATGAGCCAAGCTTGCTAGGTGGCTTTGGGCTAGTCAGAGCTCTCTTCTGAGCTCTCACAGCCCCACCTACCTCACAGGGTGTCTGTTGTGGGGGGAAGAACAGAAAGTTTGTCAGCCGCTTTGAGTCCCCTTAAAAGGGTAAGAAAAGCGGGGTAGAAAAGCCAACGTTGCTTCTTCTAGGGATTAATCTAGCTTTAGTCCACTTTCATAGGCACAGAAGATATCAGCCATGTGACCAATAATTTTCTCTTCACTTTGGCTGCAGTCACACCAGTGCTTTAATCCAGCTTCCGTCCACTTTCACATGAGCCAAGCTTGCTAGGTGGCCATGGGCTAGTCACAGCTCTCTTCTGAGCTCTCACAGCCCCACCTACCTCACAGGGTGTCTGTTGTGGGGGGAAGAACAGAAAGTTTGTCAGCTGCTTTGAGTCCCCTTAAATGGGAGAGAAAACCGGGGTAGAAAAGCCATTGCTGCTTCTGCTTCTTCTAGGGATTAATCCAGCTTCAGTCCACTTTCACATGAGCCAAGCTTGCTAGGTGGCTATGGGCTAGTCACAGCTCTCTTCTGAGCTCTCACAGCCCCACCTACCTCACAGGGTGTCTGTTGTGGGGGGAAGAACAGAAAGTTTGTCAGCCGCTTTGAGTCCCCTTAAATGGGAGAGAAAACCGGGGTAGAAAAGCCATTGCTGCTTCTGCTTCTTCTAGGGATTAATCCAGCTTCAGTCCACTTTCACATGAGCCAAGCTTGCTAGGTGAGGGTTAGTATTAGGGCTAGGGCTAGGGCTCGGGTTAGGCTTAGGGCCAGGGCTAGGGCTAGGACTTGGGCTAGGACTAGGGCTAGGACTAGGACTAGGACTAGGACTAGGACTAGGACTAGGGTTGGGCTAGGGCTAGGGCTAGGGCTAGGGCTAGGGCTAGGGCTAGGGCTAGGACTAGGGCTAGGACTAGGGCTAGGACTAGGACTAGGGCTAGGCCTAGGCCTAAGGCTAGGGCTAGGCCTAGGCCTAAGGCTAGGGCTAGGCCTAGGCCTAGGCCTAAGGCTAGGGCTAGGGCTAGGGCTAGGGCTAGGGCTAGGGCTAGGGTTAGGGCTAGGGCTAGGGCTAGGGCTAGGGCTAGGGTCAGGGTTAGGATTAGGCCTAGGCGTAGTGCTACGATTATGGCTATGGCTAAAGCTCGGGCTTGGGCTCGGGCTAGGATTAGGCTTAGGGCCAGGGTTAGGGTTAGGACTATTGCTAGGACTAGGGCCAGGCCAGGGCTACGGTCAGGGTGAGGGTGAAGGTGAGAGTTACTATTAGGGCTAGGGATAGGGATAGGGCTCGGGTTAGGCTTAGGGCGAGGGCTAGGGCTAGGACATGGGCTTGGGCCAGGGTTAGGTTTAGGTTTAGGTTTAGGGTTAGGGCTAGGGATAAGATTAGGGTTAGGGTTAGGGTTAGGGTTAGAGTTTGCACTAGGGCTAGGGCTGGGCTACGGTTAGGGTTAGGACTAGGACTTGGGCTTCTAGGGTTAGGGCTATGCTAGGCCTAGGGCGAGGGCTGGGGCTAGGGGTAGGGGTAGGGGTACTTCGAGGGCAAGTGCTACGGCTAGGGTTAGGGTTAAGGTAAGTTGTAGGGTTAGGGTTAGGTTTTAGGGCCAGGGTTAGGGCTAAGGCTGGGCTAAGGTTAGAGTTTGGGTTAGGGTGTGGGTTAGGGTTAGGGTTAGGGCGAGGGCGAGGGCGAGGGCGAGGGCGAGGGTGAGGGCGAGGGCGAGGGGTAGGGCTAGGGCTAGGGCTAGGGCTAGGGCTAATGTTAGGGTTACGGTCAGGGCGACGGGTTGGGCTAGGGCTCGATACAGGGCTGAGCTAGCGTGAGGGTGAGGGTGAGGGTGAGGGTGAGGGTGAGGGTGAGGGTGAGGGTGAGGGTGAGGGCTAGGGCTTGGGCTGGGGATAGGGATAGGGATAGGGATAGGGATAGGGCTAGGATTAGGGTTAGGGTTTGGCCCTAAACCTAGCCCTAATCCTAGCCCTAACCTTAGCCCAGCCCTAGCCCTAACCCTGGCCCTTTAACCTAGCCCTAACCCTAACCCAAACCCTAACCTTTGCCCAGTCATAGCCCTAGCCCTAACCCTAACCCTAACCCTAACCCTCTCCCTCTCCCTCACCCTCACCCTAACCCAAACCCTAACCTTACCCAGCCCTAGCCCTAACCCTTGCCCTAAAACCTAACACTAACCCTAACACTAACCCTAATGCTAACCCTAACGCTAACCCTAACCCTAACCCCAGCCCTAGCACTAGCACTAGCCTAATCCTAAGCTTAACCTTAACACTAGCCCTAGCCCTCGCCGTACCCCTAACCCTAATCCTACCCCAGCCCTAGCCCTCGGCCTAGGCCTAGCACAGCCCTAGCCCTAGAAGTAGTCCTAGTCCTAGTCCTAGTCCTAGTCCTAGTCCTAGTCCTAGTCCTAGTCCTAGTCCTACTCCTAACCCTAACCCTAACCCTAACCCTAAACCTAGCCCAGGCCTAGCTCTAGTGCTAGCGCTTACGCAAACGCTAACCCAAACCCTAACCCTAATCTTATCCCTAGCCCTAACCCTAACCCTTACCCTAACCCTAACCCTAGCCCAAGCCCAAGCCCTAGCCCGAAGGCTAACCCTAGCCCTAGCCCTAGCCCTAGTCGTACCACTAGGCCTAAGCCTAAACCAAACCCTAACCCTAATCCTAGCCCTAGCCCCAGCCCAAGCCCTAGCCCTTACCCTCACCCTCACCCTCACCCTGGCCCTAAAACCTAACCCTAACCCTAACCATAACACTAAACTTAACCCTAACCCTAGTCCTAGCACTAGCACTAGCCCAATCCTAACTTTAAGCTTACCCCTAGCCCTAGCCCTAGCCCTAGCCCCAGCCCTAGCCCTGGGCCTATTCCTAGCATTGCCCTAGCCCTAGAAGTTGTCCTAGTCCTAGTCCTAGTCTTAGTCCTAGTCCTAACCCTAACCCTAACCGTAGCCCAGCCCTAGCCCTAGTGCAAAATCTAACCCTAACCCTATCCCTAATCTTAGCCCTAGCCCTAGCCCTAGCCCTAGCCCTAGCCCAAGCCCAAGCCCTAGTCCTAGCCCTAGCCCTAGCCCTAGCCCTAGCCCTCGGCCTAGCCCTAACCCTAGCCCTAATCCTAGCCCTAAACTTATCCCAGCCCTAGCCCTATCCCTGGCCCTAAAACATAGCCTTAACCTTAACCCTAACACTAACCTTAACCCTAACCCTAGCCCTAGCACTAGCACTAGCCCTAGCCCAATCGTAACCCGAGCTTTAGCCATAGCCATAATTGTAGCGCTAGGCCTAGGCCTAGGCCTAGGCCTAGGCCTAGCCCTAGCCCTAGCCCTAGCCCTAGCCCTAGCCCTAGCCCTAGCCGCAGCCCTTCCCTGGGCCTAGCCCTGACCCTAGCTTAAGCCCTAGCCCTAGCCGTAGCACTAGGACTAACCGTAACCCTACGCGTAAGCCTAAGCCTAAGCCTAGCCCTAACCCAAGCCGGAACCCTAACACAAACCCTAACTCTAAGCCTAGCCCTAGCCCTAGCCCTAACACTAACCCTCACCTTCACCCTCACCCTCAGCCTAGCCCTGCTCTGGCCGTAGATGTAGAAATAGCCCGAAACCTAACCCTAGACCTAAGCCTAATCCTAGCCCGAGCCCGAGCCCGAGCTTTAGCCACAGCCATAATCGTAGCACTAGGCCTAGGCCTAATCCTAACCCTAACCCTAGCCCTAACCCTAGCCCTAACGTTAAACCTAAACCTAGCCCAAGCCCAAGCCCTAGCCCTAAGCCTAAGCCTAAGCCTAGCCCTAACCCTATCCCTATCCCTATCCCTATCCCTATCCCTATCCCTATCCCTATCCCTAGTCATAGCACTAGGCCTAGGCATAAACCAAACCCTAGCCCTAGCTTTAGCCATAGCCCTAGCCCAAACCCTAACCTTTGCCCAGTCATAGCCGTAGCCGTAGCCATTGCCCTAACCCTCACCCTCTCCCTCTCCCTCACCCTCACCCTCACAATAACCCAAACCCTAAACTTACCCAGCCCTAGCCCTAACCCTTGCCCTAAAACCTAACACTAACCCTAACGCTAACCCTAACCCTAAACCTAGCACTAGCACTAGCCCTAGCCCAATCCTAACCTTAACCTTAACCCTAGCCCTAGCCCTCGCCGGACCCCTACCCCTAACCCTAATCCTACCCCAGCCCTAGACCTCGGCCTAGGCCTAGCACAGCCCTAGCCCTAGAAGTAGTCCTAGTCCTAGTCCTAGTCCTAGTCCTACTAATAGTCCTAGTCCTAATCCTAACCCTAACCCTAAACCTAGCCCAGGCCTAGCTCTAGTGCTAGCGCTAACGCAAACGCTCACCCAAACCCTAACCCTAATCTTATCCCTAGCCCTAACCCTAAACCTTACCCTAACCCTAGGCCAAGCCCAAGCCCTAGCCCTAAGGCTAACCCTAGCCCTAGCCCTAGCCCTAGTCGTACCACTAGGCCTAAGCCTAAACCAAACCCTAGCCCTAGCCCTAGCCCTAGCCCTGGCCCTAGCCCTAGCCCAAGCCCTAGCCCTCACCCTCACCCTCACCCTCACGCTAGCTCAGCCCTGTATCTAACCCTAACCCTAACCCTAACACTAACCTTAACCCTAAACCTAGCCGTAGCACTTGCCCTCGAAGTACCCCTACCCCTATCCCTAACCCCAGCCCTAGCCCTCGGCCCAGGCCTACCATAGCCCTAACCCTAGAAGTAGTCCTAGTCCTAGTCCAAGTCCTAGTCCTAGTCCTAGTCCTAACCCTAACCGTAGCCCAGCCCTAGCCCTAGTGCAAACTCTAACCCTAACCCTAACCCTAATCTTATTCCTAGCCCTAACCCTAACCCTAACCCTGGCCCAAGCCCAAGTCTTAGCCGTAGCCCTAGCCCTAAGCCTAACCCGAGCCCTAGCCCTAGCCCTAGCCTAATACTAACCCTCACCTTCACCCTCACCCTAACCCTAGCCCTGGCCTGGCCTGGCCCTAGTCCTGGCAATAGCCCTAACCCTAACCCTGCCCCTAATCCTAATCCTAGCCCGAGCCCCTGCCGAAGCCCGAGCTTTAGCCATAGCCATAATCGTAGCACTAGGCCTAGGCCTAATCCTAAACCTGACCCTAGCCCTAGCCCTAGCCCTAGCCCTAGCCCTAGCCCTAGCCCTAGCCCTAGCCCTAGCCCTAGCCCTAGCCCAACCCTAGTCCTACTCCTAGTAGCACTAGGAGTAGCACTAGGCCTAGTGCTAATCGTAGCACTAGGCCTAGGCCTAATCCTAAACCTGACCCTAGCCCTAGCCCTAGCCCTAGCCCTAGCCCTAGACCTAACCCTCACCCTCACCCTCACCCTAACCCAAACCCTAACCTTAGCCCAGCCCTAGCCCTAACCCTGGCCCTAAAACCTAACCCTAACCCTAACACTAACCTTAACCCTAACCCTAGCCATAGCACTTGCACTCGAAGTACCCCTACCCCTACCCCTAGATCCAGCCCTAGCCCTCGGCCTAGGCCTAGCATAGCCCTTACCCTAGAAGTAGTCCTAGTCCTAGTCCAAGTCCTAGTCCTAGTCCTAACCCTAACCGTAGGCCAGCCCTAGCCCTAGTGCAAACTCTAACCCTAACCCTAACCCTAACCCTAACCCTAATCTTATTCCTAACCCTAACCCTAGCCCTAACTCTAGCCCTAACCCTAACCCGAAACCTAGCCCAAGCCCAAGCCCTAGCCCTAAGCCTAAGCCTAAGCCTAACCCTAGCCCTAACCCTATCCCTATCCCTATCCCTATCCCTAGTCTTAGCACTGGGCCTAGGCCTAAAACAAACCCTAGCCCTAGCCCTAGCCCTAGCCCTAGCCCTAGCCCTAGCCCTAACCCTAGCCCTAAACCTAGCCCTAGCCCTAGCCCTAGCCCTAGCCCTCACCCTCATGCTACCTCAGCCCTGGCTCTAGCCCTAGCCCAACCCGTCGCCCTAACCGTAACCATAACACTAGGCCTAGCCCTAACCCTAGCCCTAACCCTAGCCTCAGCCTTAGCCCTAGCCCTAGCCCTAGCCCAAGTCCTAGCCCTAACCCTAGCCCTAGCCCTAGCCTTAGCCGCAGCCCTTCCCTAGGCCTAGCCCTGACACTAGCTTCTTCTTCTAGGGATTAATCTAGCTTTAGTCCACTTTCATAGACACAGAAGACATCAGCCATGTGACCAATAATTTTCTCTTCACTATGGCTGCAGTCACACCAGAGCTTTAATCCAGCTTCAGTCCACTTTCACATGAGCCAAGCTTGCTAGGTGGCTTTGGGCTAGTCAGAGCTCTCTTCTGAGCTCTCACAGCCCCACCTACCTCACAGGGTGTCTGTTGTGGGGGGAAGAACAGAAAGTTTGTCAGCCGCTTTGAGTCCCCTTAAAAGGGTGAGAAAAGCGGGGTAGAAAAGCCAACGTTGCTTCTTCTAGGGATTAATCTAGCTTTAGTCCACTTTCATAGGCACAGAAGATATCAGCCATGTGACCAATAATTTTCTCTTCACTTTGGCTGCAGTCACACCAGTGCTTTAATCCAGCTTCCGTCCACTTTCACATGAGCCAAGCTTGCTAGGTGGCCATGGGCTAGTCAGAGCTCTCTTCTGAGCTCTCACAGCCCCACCTACCTCACAGGGTGTCTGTTGTGGGGGGAAGAACAGAAAGTTTGTCAGCTGCTTTGAGTCCCCTTAAATGGGAGAGAAAACCGGGGTAGAAAAGCCATTGCTGCTTCTGCTTCTTCTAGGGATTAATCCAGCTTCAGTCCACTTTCACATGAGCCAAGCTTGCTAGGTGGCTATGGGCTAGTCACAGCTCTCTTCTGAGCTCTCACAGCCCCACCTACCTCACAGGGTGTCTGTTGTGGGGGGAAGAACAGAAAGTTTGTCAGCCGCTTTGAGTCCCCTTAAATGGGAGAGAAAACCGGGGTAGAAAAGCCATTGCTGCTTCTGCTTCTTCTAGGGATTAATCCAGCTTCAGTCCACTTTCACATGAGCCAAGCTTGCTAGGTGAGGGTTAGTATTAGGGCTAGGGCTCGGGCTCGGGTTAGGCTTAGGGCCAGGGCTAGGGCTAGGACTTGGCCTAGGACTAGGGCTAGGACTAGGACTAGGACTAGGACTAGGGTTGGGCTAGGGCTAGGGCTAGGGCTAGGGCTAGGGCTAGGGCTAGGGCTAGGGCTAGGACTAGGGCTAGGACTAGGACTAGGACTAGGGCTAGGCCTAGGCCTAAGGCTAGGGCTAGGCCTTGGCCTAAGGCTAGGGCTAGGGCTAGGCCTAGGCCTAAGGCTAGGGCTAGGGCTAGGGCTAGGGCTAGGGCTAGGGCTAGGGCTAGGGCTAGGGCTAGGGCTAGGGCTAGGGCTAGGGTTAGGGCTAGGGCTAGGGCTAGGGTCAGGGTTAGGATTAGGCCTAGGCGTAGTGCTACGATTATGGCTATGGCTAAAGCTCGGGCTTGGGCTCGGGCTAGGATTAGGCTTAGGGCCAGGGTTAGGGTTAGGACTATTGCTAGGACTAGGGCCAGGCCAGGGCTACGGTCAGGGTGAGGGTGAAGGTGAGGGTTACTATTAGGGCTAGGGATAGGGATAGGGCTCGGGTTAGGCTTAGGGCGAGGGCTAGGGCTAGGACTTGGGCTTGGGCCAGGGTTAGGTTTAGGGTTAGGGTTAGGTCTAGGGATAAGATTAGGGTTAGTGTTAGGGTTAGGGTTAGAGTTTGCACTAGGGCTAGGGCTGGGCTACGGTTAGGGTTAGGACTAGGACTTGGGCTTCTAGGGTTAGGGCTATGCTAGGCCTAGGGCGAGGGCTGGGGCTAGGGGTAGGGGTAGGGGTAGGGGTACTTCGAGGGCAAGTGCTACGGCTAGGGTTAGGGTTAAGGTAAGTTTTAGGGTTAGGGTTAGGTTTTAGGGCCAGGGTTAGGGCTAAGGCTGGGCTAAGGTTAGAGTTTGGGTTAGGGTGTGGGTTACGGTTAGGGTTAGGGCGAGGGCGAGGGCGAGGGCGAGGGGTAGGGCGAGGGCTAATGTTAGGGTTACGGTCAGGGCGACGGGTTGGGCTAGGGCTCGATACAGGGCTGAGCTAGCGTGAGGGTGAGGGTGAGGGTGAGGGTGAGGGTGAGGGTGAGGGTGAGGGTGAGGGTGAGGGCTAGGGCTTGGGCTGGGGATAGGGATAGGGATAGGGATAGGATTACGGTTAGGGTTTGGCCCTAACCCTAGCCCTAATCCTAGCCCTAACCTTAGCCCAGCCCTAGCCCTAACCCTGGCCCTTTAACCTAGCCCTAACCCTAACCCAAACCCTAACCTTTGCCCAGTCATAGCCCTAGCCCTAACCCTCACCCTAACCCTCTCCCTCTCCCTCACCCTCACCCTCACCCTAACCCAAACCCTAACCTTACCCAGCCCTAGCTCTAACCCTTGCCCTAAAACCTAACACTAACCCTAACACTAACCCTAATGCTAACCCTAACGCTAACCCTAACCCTAACCCCAGCCCTAGCACTAGCACTAGCCTAATCCTAACCTTAACCTTAACCCTAGCCCTAGCCCTCGCCGTACCCCTAACCCTAATCCTACCCCAGCCCTAGCCCTCGGCCTAGGCCTAGCACAGCCCTAGCCCTAGAAGTAGTCCTAGTCCTAGTCCTAGTCCTAGTCCTAGTCCTAGTCCTACTCCTAACCCTAACCCTAACCCTAACCCTAAACCTAGCCCAGGCCTAGCTCTAGTGCTAGCGCTAACGCAAACGCTAACCCAAACTTTAACCCTAATCTTATCCCTAGCCCTAACCCTAACCCTTACCCTAACCCTAACCCTAGCCCAAGCCCAAGCCCTAGCCCGAAGGCTAACCCTAGCCCTAGCCCTAGCCCTAGTCGTACCACTAGGCCTAAGCCTAAACCAAACCCTAACCCTAATCCTAGCCCTAGCCCCAGCCCAAGCCCTAGCCCTTACCCTCACCCTCACCCTCACCCTGGCCCTAAAACCTAACCCTAACCCTAACCATAACACTAAACTTAACCCTAACCCTAGTCCTAGCACTAGCACTAGCCCAATCCTAACTTTAAGCTTACCCCTAGCCCTAGCCCTAGCCCTAGCCCCAGCCCTAGCCCTGGGCCTATTCCTAGCATTGCCCTAGCCCTAGAAGTTGTCCTAGTCCTAGTCCTAGTCTTAGTCCTAGTCCTAACCCTAACCCTAACCGTAGCCCAGCCCTAGCCCTAGTGCAAAATCTAACCCTAACCCTATCCCTAATCTTAGCCCTAGCCCAAGCCCTAGTCCTAGCCCTAGCCCTTGCCCTAGTCCTAGCCCTCGGCCTAGCCCTAACCCTAGCCCTAATCCTAGCCCTAAACTTATCCCAGCCCTAGCCCTATCCCTGGCCCTAAAACATAGCCTTAACCTTAACCCTAACACTAACCTTAACCCTAACCTTAGCCCTAGCACTAGCACTAGCCCTAGCCCAATCGTAACCCGAGCTTTAGCCATAGCCATAATTGTAGCGCTAGGCCTAGGCCTAGGCCTAGGCCTAACCCTAGGCCTAGCCCTAGCCCTAGCCCTAGGACTAGCCCTAGCCCTAACCCTAGCCCTAGCCCTAGCCCTAGCCCTAGCCCTAGCCGCAGCCCTTCCCTAGGCCTAGCCCTGACCCTAGCTTAAGCCCTAGCCCTAGCCGTAGCACTAGGACTAACCCTAACCCTAAGCCTAAGCCTAACCCTAGCCCTAACCCAAGCCGGAACCCTAATACAAACCCTAACACTAAGCCTAGCCCTAGCCTTACCACTAACCCTCACCTTCACCCTCACCCTAACCCTAGCCTCAGCCTTAGCCCTAGCCCTAGCCCTAGCCCCACCTACCTCACAGGGTGTCTGTTGTGGGGGGAAGAACAGAAAGTTTGTCAGCTGCTTTGAGTCCCCTTAAATGGGAGAGAAAACCGGGGTAGAAAAGCCATTGCTGCTTCTGCTTCTTCTAGGGATTAATCCAGCTTCAGTCCACTTTCACATGAGCCAAGCTTGCTAGGTGGCTATGGGCTAGTCACAGCTCTCTTCTGAGCTCTCACAGCCCCACCTACCTCACAGGGTGTCTGTTGTGGGGGGAAGAACAGAAAGTTTGTCAGCCGCTTTGAGTCCCCTTAAATGGGAGAGAAAACCGGGGTAGAAAAGCCATTGCTGCTTCTTCTTCTTCTAGGGATTAATCCAGCTTCAGTCCACTTTCACATGAGCCAAGCTTGCTAGGTGGCTATGGGCTAGTCACAGCTCTCTTCTGAGCTCTCACAGCCCCACCTACCTCACAGGGTGTCTGTTGTGGGGGGAAGAACAGAAAGTTTGTCAGCCGCCTTGAGTCCCCTTAAATGGGTGAGAAAAGCGGGGTAGAAAAGCCAACTCTTCTTCTTCTTCTTCCTCATCCTCCTCTTCTTCTTTTTCTTCCTCTTCTAGGGATTAATCTAGCTTAATTCCACTTTCATAGGCACAGAAGACATCAGCCATGTGACCAGTAATTTTCTTTTCACATTGGCTGCAGTCACACCTCAGGTTTAATCCGGCTTCTTTGCACTTTAAGACTCAGCCAGGGAACACATCAGATTGGCTATGGTCCCACCTATCTGGTTCTGAGACTTTCTGAACCGGGGCTCCGCCTAGTGACCTCTTAGGCTCCACCCAGCGACCTCTTAAGCTCCACCCAGTGACCTCCTAAGCTCCACCCAGTGACCTCTTAAGCTCCACCCAGCACCTTCAGCAGCCCCCGCCTCCCTGGGACTTAGGGCTGTGAACACCAAGCCCTGAAGCCCACCAGCCGCCACTGGGGCCAGGGTTAGGGTTAGGGTTAGGGCTAGGGATAAGATTAGGGTTAGGGTTAGGGTTAGAGTTTGCACTAGTGCTAGGGCTGGGCTACGGTTAGGGTTAGGACTAGGACTAGGACTAGGACTAGGACTAGGGCTAGGGCTAGGGCTAGGGCTAGGGCTAGGGCTAGGGCTAGGGCTAGGGCTAGGGCTAGAGCTAGAGCTAGGGCTAGGGTTAGGGTTAGGGCTAGAGCTAGAGCTAGGGCTAGGGCTAGGGCTAGGGCTAGGGCTAGGGCTAGGCTTAGGGCTAGGGCTAGGCTTAGGGTTACGGTCAGGGCGACTCGTTGGGCTAGGGCTAGATACAGGGCTGAGCTAGCGTGGGGGTGATGGTGATGGTGAGGGCTTGGGCTAGGGCTAGGGCTAGGGCTAGGGCTAGGGCTAGGGCTAGGGCTAGGGCTAGGGCTAGAGCTAGAGCTAGAGCTAGGGCTAGGGTTAGGGTTAGGGCTAGAGCTAGGGCTAGGGCTAGGGCTAGGGCTAGGGCTAGGCTTAGGGCTAGGGCTAGGCTTAGGGTTACGGTCAGGGCGACTCGTTGGGCTAGGGCTAGATACAGGGCTGAGCTAGCGTGGGGGTGATGGTGATGGTGAGGGCTTGGGCTAGGGCTAGGGCTAGGGCTAGGGCTAGGGCTAGGGCTAGGGCTAGGGCTAGTGCTAGGGCTAATGTTAGGGTTATGGTCAGGGCGACGGGTTGGGCTAGGGCTAGATACAGGGCTGAGCTAGCGTGAGGGTGTGGGCTACGGCTTGGGCTAGGTCTAGGGCTAGGTCTAGGGCTAGGATTAGGGTTAGGTTTTGGTTTAGGCTTAGGCCTAGTGGTACGACTAGGGCTAGGGCTAGGGTTAGGCTTAGGCTTAGGGCTAGGGCTTGGGCTTGGGCTAGGGTTAGGGTAAGGGTTAGGGTTAGGGTTAGGGCTAGGGATAAGATTAGGGTTAGGGTTTGGGTGAGCGTTTGCATTAGCACTAGCACTAGAGCTAGGCCTGGGTTAGGTTTAGGGTTAGGGTTAGGACTAGGACTAGGACTAGGACTAGGACTAGGACTATTCCTAGGACTAGGACTAGGACTAGGACTAGGACTAGGACTAGGAATTCTTCTAGGGCTAGCGCTGTGCTAGGCCGAGGCCGAGGTCTAGGGCTGGGGTAGCATTAGGGTTAGGGGTAGGGGTACGGCGAGGGCTAGGGCTAGGGTTAAGGTTAAGGTTAAGGTTAGGATTGGGCTAGGGCTAGTGCTAGTGCTAGGTTTAGGGTTAGGGTTAGCGTTAGGGTTAGTGTTAGGGTTAGGGTTAGTGTTAGGTTTTAGGGCAAGGGTTAGGGCTAGGGCTGGGTAAGGTTAGGGTTTGGGTTATGGTGAGGGTGAGGGTGAGGGTGAGGGAGAGGGTGAGGGTTAGGGCTAGGGCTTGGGCTAGGGCTAGGGCTAGGGCTAGGGCTACGGCTAGGGCTAGGGCTAGGGCTACGGCTAGGGCTAGGGCTAGGGTTTGGTTTAGGCCTAGGCCTAGTGCTACGACTAGGGATAGGGATAGGGATAGGGATAGGGCTAGGGTTAGGGCTAGGGTTAGGCTTAGGCTTAGGGCTAGGGCTTGGGCTTGGGCTTGGGCTAGGTTTAGGTTTAGGGTTAGGGCTAGGGTTAGGGCTAGGTTTAGGGTTAGAATTAGGCCTAGGCATAGTGCTACGATTATGGCTATGGCTAAAGCTCAGGCACGGGCTCGAGCTCGGGCTCGGGCTAGGATTAGGCTTAGGTCTAGGGATAGGTTTCGGGCTATTTCTACATCTACGGCCATAGCAGGGCTAGGCCGAGGGTGAGGGTGAAGGTGAGGGTTAGTGTTAGGGCTAGGGCTAGGGCTAGGCTTAGAGTTGGCTTTTCTACCCTGCTTTTCTCACCCATTTAAGGGGACTCAAAGCGGCTGACAAACTTTCTGTTCTTCCCCCCACAACAGACACCCTGTGAGGTAGGTGGGGCTGTGAGAGCTCAGAAGAGAGCTGTGACTAGCCCATGGCCACCTAGCAAGCTTGGCTCATGTAAAAGTGGACGGAAGCTGGATTAAAGCTCTCATGTGACTGCAGCCAAAGTGAAGAGATAATTATTGGTCACATGGCTGATGTCTTCTGTGCCTATGGAAGTGGACTTTGCTAGATTAATCCCTAGGAGAAGAAGCTAGTGTCAGGGCTAGGCCTAGGGAAGGGCTGCGGCTAGGGCTCGGGCTCGGGCTAAGGCTGAGGCTAGGGTTAGTGTTTGGTTGACGGTGAGGGTAAGGGTCAGGGTGAGGGTGAGGGTTAGGGAGAGGGAGAGGGAGAGGGAGAGGGTGAGGGTGAGGGTTAGGGCTAGGGCTTCGACTGGGCAAAGGTTAGGGTTTGGGTTAGGGTGAGGGTTAGGGTTACGGCTAGGGCTAGGGCTAGGGCTAGGGCTAGGGCTAGGGCTAGGGCTAATGTTAGGGTTACGGACAGGGCGACGGGTTGGGCTAGGGTCAGATACAGGGCTGAGCTAGTGTGAGGGTGAGGGTGAGGGTGAGGGTGAGGGTAAGGGCTAGGGCTGGGGCTGGGGCTAGGGCTAGGATTAGGGTTAGGGTTTGGTTTAGGCTTAGGCCTAGTGGTACGACTAGTGCTAGGGCTAGGGCTAGGGCTAGGGTTAGCCTTCGGGCTAGGGCTTGGGCTTGGGCTAGGGTTAGGGTTAGGGTAAGGGTTAGGGTTAGGGCTAGGGATAAGATTAGGGTTAGGGTTTGGGTTAGCGTTTGCGTTAGCGCTAGCACTAGAGCTAGGCCTGGGCTAGGTTTAGGGTTAGGGTTAGGGTTAGGGTTAGGAGTAGGACTAGGACTAGGACTAGGACTAGGACTATTAGTAGGACTAGAACTAGGACTAGGACTAGGACTAGGACTACTTCTAGGGCTAGGGCTGTGCTAGGCCTAGGCCGAGGGCTAGGGCTGGGGTAGGATTAGGTTTAGGGGTACGGCGAGGGCTAGGGCTAGGGTTAACGTTAAGGTTAGGAT
Organism: Aspidoscelis tigris stejnegeri; assembly: GCA_023333525.1. NCBI lineage: Eukaryota > Metazoa > Chordata > Lepidosauria > Squamata > Teiidae > Aspidoscelis > Aspidoscelis tigris. The sequence goes on along the minus strand of JALMGA010000036.1, from coordinate 86,492 downwards.
TGGGCTAGTGCTAGTGCTAGGGCTGGGGTTAGTGTTAGGGTTAGCGTTAGGTTTTAGTGCAAGGGTTAGGGCTAGGGCTGGGTAAGGTTAGGGTTTGGGTTAGGGTGAGGGAGAGGGAGAGGGTTAGGGTGAGGGTTAGGGCTAGGGCTATGACTGGGCAAAGGTTAGGGTTTGGGTTAGGGTTAGGGCTAGGTTATAGGGCCAGGGTTAGGGCTAGGGCTGGGCTAAGGTTAGGGCTAGGATTAGGGCTAGGGATAGGGCCAAACCCTAACCCTAATCCTAGCCCTATCCCTATCCCTATCCCTATCCCCAGCCCAAGCCCTAGCCCTCACCCTCACCCTCACCCTCACCCTCACCCTCACCCTCACCCTCACCCTCACCCTCACGCTAGCTCAGCCCTATATCGAGCCCTAGCCCAACCCGTAGCCCTGACCGTAACCCTAACATTAGCCCTAGCCCTAGCCCTAGCCCTATCCCTCGCCCTACCCCTCGCCCTCACCCTCGCCCTCGCCCTCGCCCTCGCCCTAACCCTAACCCTCACCCTAACCCAAACTCTAACCTTAGCCCAGCCTTAGCCCTAACCCTGGCCATAAAACCTATCCCTAACCCTAAAACTTACCTTAACCCTAACCCTAGCCGTAGCACTTGCCCTCGAAGTACCCCTGACCCTACCCCTAGCCCCAGCCCTAGCCCTCGGCCTAGGCCTAGCATAGCCCTAACCCTAGAAGCCCAAGTCCTAGTCCTAACCCTAACCGTAGCCCAGCCCTAGCCCTAGTGCAAACTCTAACCCTAACCCTAACCCTAACCCTAATCTTATCCCTAGCCCTAACCCTAACCCTAAACCTAACCCTGGCCCAAGCCCAAGTCCTAGCCCTAGCCCTCGCCCTAAGCCTAACCCGAGCCCTATCCCTATCCCTAGCCCTAATAGTAACCCTCACCTTCACCCTCACCCTGACCGTAGCCCTGGCCTGGCCCTAGTCCTAGCAATAGTCCTAACCCTAACCCTGGCCCAAAGCCTAATCCTAGCCCGAGCCCAAGCCCGAGCTTTAGCCATAGCCATAATCGTAGCACTACGCCTAGGCCTAATCCTAACCCTGACCCTAGCCCTAGCCCTAGCCCTAGCCCTAACCCTAGCCCTAGCCCTAGCCCTAGCCCTAGCCCTAGCCCTAGCCCTAGCCCTAGCCCTAGCCCTAGCCTTAGGCCTAGGCCTAGCCCTAGCCCTAGCCCAACCCTAGTCCTAGTCCTAGTCCTAGTCCTACTCCTAGTCCTAGTCCTAGTCCTAGTCCTAGTCCTAGTCCTAGTCCTAGTCCTAGTCCTAGCCCTAGTCCTAGCCCTAGTCCTAGCCCTAGCCCTAGCCCTAGCCCAACCCTAGTCCTAGTCCTACTCCTAGTCCTAGTCCTAGTCCTAGTCCTAGTCCTAGTCCTAGTCCTAGCCCTAGTCCTAGCCCAAGTCCTAGCCCTAGCCCTGGCCCTAAGCCTAACCCGAGCCCGAGCCCTAGCCCTAATACTAACCCTCACCTAGCAAGCTTGGCTCATGTGAAAGTGGACTGAAGCTGGATTAAAGCTCTGATGTGACTGCAGCCATAGTGAAGAGAAAATTATTGGTCACATGGCTGATGTCTTCTGTGTCTATGAAAGTGGACTAAAGCTAGATTAATCCCTAGAAGAAGAAGCTAGTGTCAGGGCTAGGCCTAGGGAAGGGCTGCGGCTAGGGCTAGGGCTAGGGTTAGGGCTAGGACTAGGGCTAGGGCTAGGGCTAGGGCTAAGGCTGAGGGTAGGGTTAGGGCTAGGCTTAGGGCTAGGCCTAGTGTTATGGTTACGGTTAGGGCGACGGGTTGGGCTAGGGCTAGAGCCAGGGCTGAGGTAGCATGAGGGTGAGGGCTAGGGCTAGGGCCAGGGCTAGGGCTAGGGCTAGGGCTAGGGCTAGGGCTAGGGCTAGGGTTAGGGCTAGGGCTAGGGCTAGGGCTAGGGCTAGGGCTAGGGCTAGGGCTAGGGCTAGGGCTAGGGTTTGGTTTAGGCCTAGGCCCAGTGCTAAGACTAGGGATAGGGATAGGGATAGGGATAGGGTTAGGGCTAGGGTTAGGCTTAGGCTTAGGCTTAGGGCTAGCACTTGGGCTTGGGCTAGGTTTCGGGTTAGGGTTAGGGCTAGAGTTAGGGCTAGGGTTAGGGTTAGGATTAGGCCTAGGCCTAGTGCTACGATTATGGCTATGGCTAAAGCTCGGGCTCGGGCTCGGGCTCGGGCTAGGATTAGGCTTAGGTCTAGGGATAGGTTTCGGGCTATTTCTACATCTACGGCCAGAACAGGGCTAGGGTGAGGGTGAGGGTGAAGGTGAGGGTTAGTGGTAAGGCTAGGGCTAGGCTTAGTGTTAGGGTTTGTATTAGGGTTCCGGCTTGGGTTAGGGCTAGGGTTAGGCTTAGGCTTAGGGTTAGGTTTAGGCCTAGTGCTACGGCTAGGGCTAGGGCTTAAGCTAGGGTCAGGGCTAGGCCTATGGAAGGGCTGAGGCTAGGGCTAGGGCTAGGGCTAGGGTTAGGGCTAGGCCTAGGGCTAGGCCTAGGGCTAGGCCTAGGGCTAGGACTGGGATTAGGACTAGGGCTAGGGCTAGGGCTAGGGCTAGGGCTAGGGCTAGGGCTAGGGCTAGGGTAGGGTTACGGTTAGGGTTAGGGTTAGGGTTAGGGTTTGGTTTAGGCCTAGGCCTAGGCCTAGGCCTAGTGCTACGACTAGGGCTAGGCCTAGGGCTCGGCCTCGGCCTCAGGCTCGGCCTCGGGCTCGGCCTCGGGCTTGGGCAAGGATTAGGCTTAGGTCTAGTGTTAGGTTTCCGTCTATTTCTACGTCTACGGCCAGAGCAGGGCTAGGGTGAGGGTGAGGGTGAAGGTGAGGGTTAGTGTTAAGGCTAGGGCTAGGACTAGGCTTATTGGTATGGTTTGTGTTAGGGTTCCGGCTAGGGTTAGGGCTAGGGTTAAGCTTAGGCTTAGGCTTCCGCTTAGGGTTAGTGTTAGGCCTAGTGCTACGGCTAGGGCTAGGGCTTAAGGTAGGGTCAGGGCTAGGCCTAGGGAAGGGCTGCGGCTAGGGCTAGGGCTAGGACTAGGTCTAGGACTACGACTAGGACTAGGAGTAGGACTAGGACAAGGGTTGGGCTAGGGCTAGGGCTAGGGCTAGGGCTAGGGCTAGGGCTAGGTCTAGGGCTAGGGCTAGGGCTAGGGTCAGGGTCAGGGTTAGGATTAGGCCTAGGCCTAGTGCTACGATTATGGCTATGGCTTAAGCTCGGGCTTGGGCAGGGGCTCGGGCTAGGATTAGGCTTAGGGCCAGGGTTAGGGCTATTGCCAGGACTAGGACAAGGCCAGGGCTAGGGTTAGGGTGAGGGTGAAGGTGAGGGTTAGAATTAGGGCTAGGGCTAGCGCTAGGGCTCGGGTTAGGGTTAGGGCTAGGGCTAGGGCTACGAATAAGATTAGGGTTAGGGTTAGGGTTAGGGTTAGAGTTTGCACTAGGGCTAGGGCTGGGCTACGGTTAGGGTTAGGACTAGGACTAGGACTTGGACTAGGACTAGGACTACTTCTAGGGTAAGGGCTATGCTAGGCCTAGGCCGAGGGCTAGGGCTGGGTCTAGGGGTAGGGGTAGGGGTACTTCGAGTGCAAGTGCTACGGCTAGGGTTAGGGTTAAGGTTAGGGTTAGGGTTAGGGTTAGGTTTTAGGGCCAGGGTTAGGGCTAGGGCTGGGCTAAGGTTAGGGTTTCGGTTAGGGTGAGGGTGAGGGTTAGGGCTAGGGCTAGGGCTAGGTCTAGGGCTAGGGCTAGGGCTAGGGCTAGGGCTAGGGTCAGGTTTAGGATTAGGCCTAGGCCTAGGCCTAGTGCTACGATTATGGCTATGGCTAAAGCTCGGGCTTCGGCAGGGGCTCGGGCTAGGATTAGGATTAGGGCCAGGGTTAGGGTTAGGGCTATTGCCAGGACTAGGGCCAGGCCAGGCCTAGGGTTAGGGTGAGGGTGAAGGTGAGGGTTAGTATTAGGCTAGGGCTAGGGCTAGGGCTCGGGTTAGGCTTAGGGCTAGGGCTAGGGCTAAGACTTGGGCTTGGGCCAGGGTTAGGGTTAGGGTTAGGGCTAGGAATAAGATTAGGGTTAGGGTTAGGGTTAGAGTTTGCACTAGGGCTAGGGCTGGGCTACGGTTAGGGTTAGGACTAGGACTTGGGCTTCTAGGGTTAGGGCTATGCTAGGCCTAGGCCGAGGGCTAGGGCTGGGGCTAGGGGTAGGGTTAGGGGTACTTCGAGGGCAAGTGCTACGGCTAGGGTTAGGGTTAAGGTAAGTTTTAGGGTTAGGGTTAGGTTTTAGGGCCAGGTTTAGGGCTAAGGCTGGGCTAAGGTTAGAGTTTGGGTTAGGGTGAGGGTTAGGGTTAGGGCGAGGGCGAGGGCGAGGGCGAGGGCGAGGGTGAGGGTGAGGGCGAGGCCGAGGGGTAGGGCGAGGGCTAGGGCTAGGGCTAAGGCTAATGTTAGGGTTACGGTCAGGGCGACGGGTTGGGCTAGGGCTCGATACAGGGCTGAGCTAGCGTGAGGGTGAGGGTGAGGGTGAGGGTGAGGGCTAGGGCTAGGGCTTGGGCTGGAGATAGGGATAGGGATAGGGATAGGGATAGGATTAGGGTTAGGGTTTGGCTTTAACCCTAGCCCTAATCCTAGCCCTAACCTTAGCCCAGCCCTAGCCCTAACCCTGGCCCTATAACCTAGCCCTAACCCTAACCCAAACCCTAACCTTTGCCCAGTCATAGCCCTAGCCCTAACCCTCACCCTAACCCTCTCCCTCTCCCTCACCCTCACCCTCACCCTCACCCTCACCCAAACCCAAACCCGAACCTTACCCAGCCCTAGCCCTATCCCTTGCCCTAAAACCTAACACTAACACTAACCCTAGCCGTAGCACTTGCACTCGAAGTACCCCTACCCCTACCCCTAGACCCAGCCCTAGCCCTCGGCCTAGGCCTAGCATAGCCCTTACCCTAGAAGTAGTCCTAGTCCTAGTCCTAGTCCAAGTCCTAGTCCTAGTCCTAACCCTAACCGTAGCCCAGCCCTAGCCCTAGTGCAAACTCTAACCCTAACCCTAACCCTAACCCTAATCTTATTCCTAGCCCTAGCCCTAGCCCTAACCTTAACCCGAGCCCTAGCGCTAGCCCTAGCCCTAATTCTAACCCTCACCTTCACCCTCACCCTAACCCTAGCCCTGGCCTGGCCCTAGTCCTGGCAATAGCCCTAACCCTAACCCTGGCCCTAAGCCTAATCCTAGCCCGAGCCCCTGCCCAAGCCCGAGCTTAAGCCATAGCCATAATCGTAGCACTAGGCCTAGGCCTTATCCTAACCCTGACCCTGACCCTAGCCCTAGCCCTAGCCCTAGCCCTAGCCCTAGCCCTAGCCCTAGCCCAACCCTTGTCCTAGTCCTAATCCCAGTCCTAGTCCTAGGCCTAGCCCTAGGCCTAGCCGCAGCCCTTCCCTAGGCCTAGCCCTGACCCTACCTTAAGCCCTAGCCCTAGCCGTAGCACTAGGCCTAACACTAACCCTAAGCGGAAGCCTAAGCCTAAGCTTAACCCTAGCCCTAACCCTAGCCGGAACCCTAACACAAACCATACCAATAAGCCTAGTCCTAGCCCTAGCCTTAACACTAACCCTCACCTTCACCCTCACCCTCACCCTAGCCCTGCTCTGGTCGTAGACGTAGAAATAGACGGAAACCTAACACTAGACCTAAGCCTAATCCTTGCCCAAGCCCGAGGCCGAGCCCGAGGCCGAGCCTGAGGCCGAGCCCGAGCCCTAGGCCTAACCCTAGTCGTAGCACTAGGCCTAGGCCTAGGCCTAGGCCTAAACCAAACCCTAACCCTAACCCTAACCCTAACCCTACCCTAGCCCTAGCCCTAGCCCTAGTCCTAATCCCAGTCCTAGTCCTAGGCCTAGCCCTAGGCCTAGCCCTAACCCTAGCCCTAGCCCTAGTCCTAGCCTCAGCCCTTCCATAGGCCTAGCCCTGACCCTAGCTTAAGCCCTAGCCCTAGCCGTAGCACTAGGCCTAACCCTAACCCTAACCAACCCTAAGCCTAAGCCTAACCCTAGCCCTAACCCAAGCCGGAACCCTAATACAAACCCTAACACTAAGCCTAGCCCTAGCCTTACCACTAACCCTCACCTTCACCCTCACCCTCACCCTAGCCCTGTTCTGGCCGTAGATGTAGAAATAGCCCGAAACCTATCCCTAGACATAAGCCTAATCCTAGCCCGAGCCCGAGCCCGAGCTTTAGCCATAGCCATAATCGTAGCACTAGGCCTAGGCCTAATCCTAACCCTAACCCTAGCCCTAACTCTAGCCCTAACCCTAACCCGAAACCTAGCCCAAGCCCAAGCCCTAGCCCTAAGCCTAACCCTAGCCCTAACCCTATCCCTATCCCTATCCCTATCCCTATCCCTAGTCTTAGCACTGGGCCTAGGCCTAAAACAAACCCTAGCCCTAGCCCTAGCCCTAGCCCTAACCCTAGCCCTAAACCTAGCCCTAGCCCTAGCCCTAGCCGTAGCCCTAGCCCTCACCCTCATGCTACCTCAGCCCTGGCTCTAGCCCTAGCCCAACCCGTCGCCCTAACCGTAACCATAACACTAGGCCTAGCCCTAACCCTAGCCCTAACCCTAGCCTCAGCCTTAGCCCTAGCCCTAGCCCTAGCCCTAGCCCTAGTCCTAGCCCTAACCCTAGCCCTAGCCCTAGCCGCAGCCCTTCCCTAGGCCTAGCCCTGACACTAGCTTCTTCTTCTAGGGATTAATCTAGCTTTAGTCCACTTTCATAGACACAGAAGACATCAGCCATGTGACCAATAATTTTCTCTTCACTATGGCTGCAGTCACACCAGAGCTTTAATCCAGCTTCAGTCCACTTTCACATGAGCCAAGCTTGCTAGGTGGCTTTGGGCTAGTCAGAGCTCTCTTCTGAGCTCTCACAGCCCCACCTACCTCACAGGGTGTCTGTTGTGGGGGGAAGAACAGAAAGTTTGTCAGCCGCTTTGAGTCCCCTTAAAAGGGTGAGAAAAGCGGGGTAGAAAAGCCAACGTTGCTTCTTCTAGGGATTAATCTAGCTTTAGTCCACTTTCATAGGCACAGAAGATATCAGCCATGTGACCAATAATTTTCTCTTCACTTTGGCTGCAGTCACACCAGTGCTTTAATCCAGCTTCCGTCCACTTTCACATGAGCCAAGCTTGCTAGGTGGCCATGGGCTAGTCACAGCTCTCTTCTGAGCTCTCACAGCCCCACCTACCTCACAGGGTGTCTGTTGTGGGGGGAAGAACAGAAAGTTTGTCAGCTGCTTTGAGTCCCCTTAAATGGGAGAGAAAACCGGGGTAGAAAAGCCATTGCTGCTTCTGCTTCTTCTAGGGATTAATCCAGCTTCAGTCCACTTTCACATGAGCCAAGCTTGCTAGGTGGCTATGGGCTAGTCACAGCTCTCTTCTGAGCTCTCACAGCCCCACCTACCTCACAGGGTGTCTGTTGTGGGGGGAAGAACAGAAAGTTTGTCAGCCGCTTTGAGTCCCCTTAAATGGGAGAGAAAACCGGGGTAGAAAAGCCATTGCTGCTTCTGCTTCTTCTAGGGATAAATCCAGCTTCAGTCCACTTTCACATGAGCCAAGCTTGCTAGGTGAGGGTTAGTATTAGGGCTCGGGCTCGGGCTCGGGTTAGGCTTAGGGCCAGGGCTAGGGCTAGGACTTGGGCTAGGACTAGGGCTAGGACTAGGACTAGGACTAGGACTAGGACTAGGACTAGGACTAGGACTAGGGTTGGGCTAGGGCTAGGGCTAGGGCTAGGGCTAGGGCTAGGGCTAGGGCTAGGGCTAGGGCTAGGGCTAGGGCTAGGACTAGGACTAGGGCTAGGATTGGGCTAGGACTAGGACTAGGACTAGGACTAGGACTAGGACTAGGAGTAGGACTAGGACTAGGGTTGGGCTAGGGCTAGGCCTAGGCCTAGGCCTAAGGCTAGGGCTAGGGCTAGGGCTAGGGCTAGGGCTAGGGCTAGGGCTAGGGCTAGGGCTAGGGCTAGGGCTAGGGTCAGGGTTAGGATTAGGCCTAGGCGTAGTGCTACGATTATGGCTATGGCTAAAGCTCGGGCTTGGGCTCGGGCTAGGATTAGGCTTAGGGCCAGGGTTAGGGTTAGGACTATTGCTAGGACTAGGGCCAGGCCAGGGCTACGGTCAGGGTGAGGGTGAAGGTGAGGGTTACTATTAGGGCTAGGGATAGGGATAGGGCTCGGGTTAGGCTTAGGGCGAGGGCTAGGGCTAGGACTTGGGCTTGGGCCAGGGTTAGGTTTAGGGTTAGGGTTAGGGCTAGGGATAAGATTAGGGTTAGGGTTAGGGTTAGGGTTAGAGTTTGCACTAGGGCTAGGGCTGGGCTACGGTTAGGGTTAGGACTAGGACTTGGGCTTCTAGGGTTAGGGCTATGCTAGGCCTAGGGCGAGGGCTGGGGCTAGGGGTAGGGGTAGGGGTAGGGGTACTTCGAGGGCAAGTGCTACGGCTAGGGTTAGGGTTAAGGTAAGTTTTAGGGTTAGGGTTAGGTTTTAGGGCCAGGGGGAGGGCGAGGGCGAGGGCGAGGGTGAGGGCGAGGGCGAGGGCTAGGGCTAGGGCTAATGTTAGGGTTACGGTCAGGGCGACGGGTTGGGCTAGGGCTCGATACAGGGCTGAGCTAGCGTGAGGGTGAGGGTGAGGGTGAGGGTGAGGGTGAGGGCTAGGGCTTGGGCTGGGGATAGGGATAGGGATAGGGATAGGGATAGGGATAGGGATAGGGATAGGGATAGGGATAGGATTAGGGTTAGGGTTTGGCCCTAACCCTAGCCCTAATCCTAGCCCTAACCTTAGCCCAGCCCTAGCCCTAACCCTGGCCCTTTAACCTAGCCCTAACCCTAACCCAAACCCTAACCTTTGCCCAGTCATAGCCCTAGTCCTAACCCTCACCCTCACCCTCTCCCTCTCCCTCACCCTCACCCTCACCCTAACCCAAACCCTAACCTTACCCAGCCCTAGCCCTAACCCTTGCCCTAAAACCTAACACTAACCCTAACACTAACCCTGATGCTAACCCTAACGCTAACCCTAACCCTAACCCCAGCCCTAGCACTAGCACTAGCCTAATCCTAACCTTAACCTTAACCCTAGCCCTAGCCCTCGCCGTACCCCTAACCCTAATCCTACCCCAGCCCTAGCCCTCGGCCTAGGCCTAGCACAGCCCTAGCCCTAGTCCTAGTCCTAGTCCTAGTCCTAGTCCTAGTCCTAGTCCTAGTCCTAGTCCTAGTCCTAGTCCTAGTCCTACTCCTAACCCTAACCCTAACCCTAACCCTAACCCTAAACCTAGCCCAGGCCTAGCTCTAGTGCTAGCGCTAACGCAAACGCTAACCCAAACCCTAACCCTAATCTTATCCCTAGCCCTAACCCTAACCCTTACCCTAACCCTAACCCTAGCCCAAGCCCAAGCCCTAGCCCGAAGGCTAACCCTAGCCCTAGCCCTAGCCCTAGTCGTACCACTAGGCCTAAGCCTAAACCAAACCCTAACCCTAATCCTAGCCCTAGCCCCAGCCCCAGCCCTAGCCCTTACCCTCACCCTCACCCTCACCCTGGCCCTAAAACCTAACCCTAACCCTAACCATAACACTAAACTTAACCCTAACCCTAGTCCTAGCACTAGCACTAGCCCAATCCTAACTTTAAGCTTACCCCTAGCCCTAGCCCTAGCCCTAGCCCCAGCCCTAGCCCTGGGCCTATTCCTAGCATTGCCCTAGCCCTAGAAGTTGTCCTAGTCCTAGTCCTAGTCCTAGTCCTAGTCTTAGTCCTAGTCCTAACCCTAACCCTAACCGTAGCCCAGCCCTAGCCCTAGTGCAAAATCTAACCCTAACCCTATCACTATCCCTATCCCTATCCCTATCCCTATCCCTATCCCTATCCCTATCCCTATCCCTATCCCTATCCCTATCCCTAGCCCTAGCCCTAGCCCTAGCCCAAGCCCTAGTCCTAGCCCTAGCCCTAGTCCTAGCCCTCGGCCTAGCCCTAACCCTAGCCCTAATCCTAGCCCTAAACTTATCCCAGCCCTAGCCCTATCCCTGGCCCTAAAACATAGCCTTAACCCTAACCCTAACACTAACCTTAACCCTAACCCTAGCCCTAGCCCTAGCACTAGCCCTAGCCCAATCGTAACCCGAGCTTTAGCCATAGCCATAATTGTAGCGCTAGGCCTAGGCCTAGGCCTAGGCCTAACCCTAGCCCTAGCCCTAGCCCTAGCCCTAGCCCTAGCCCTAGCCCTAGCCCTAGCCCTAGCCCTAGCCGCAGCCCTTCCCTAGGCCTAGCCCTGACACTAGCTTAAGCCCTAGCCCTAGCCGTAGCACTAGGACTAACCCTAACCCTACGCGTAAGCCTAAGCCTAAGCCTAGCCCCAACCCAAGCCGGAACCCTAACACAAACCCTAACTCTAAGCCTAGCCCTAGCCCTAGCCCTAACACTAACCATCACCTTCACCCTCACCCTCAGCCTAGCCCTGCTCTGGCCGTAGATGTAGAAATAGCCCGAAACCTATCCCTAGACCTAAGCCTAATCCTAGCCCGAGCCCGAGCCCGAGCTTTAGCCATAGCCATAATCGTAGCACTAGGCCTAGGCCTAATCCTAACCCTAACCCTAGCCCTAACCCTAGCCCTAACGTTAAACCTAAACCTAGCCCAAGCCCAAGCCCTAGCCCTAAGCCTAAGCCTAACCCTAGCCCTAACCCTATCCCTATCCCTATCCCTATCCCTATCCCTATCCCTAGTCATAGCACTAGGCCTAGGCATAAACCAAACCCTAGCCCTAGCTTTAGCCATAGCCCTAGCCCAAACCCTAACCTTTGCCCAGTCATAGCCGTAGCCATTGCCCTAACCCTCACCCTCTCCCTCTCCCTCACCCTCACCCTCACAATAACCCAAACCCTAAACTTACCCAGCCCTAGCCCTAACCCTTGCCCTAAAACCTAACACTAACCCTAACACTAACCCTAACGCTAACCCTAACCCTAAACCTAGCACTAGCACTAGCCCTAGCCCAATCCTAACCTTAACCTTAACCCTAGCCCTAGCCCTCGCCGGACCCCTACCCCGAACCCTAATCCTACCCCAGTCCTAGACCCCGGCCTAGGCCTAGCACAGCCCTAGCCCTAGAAGTAGTCCTAGTCCTAGTCCTAGTCCTAGTCCTAGTCCTACTAATAGTCCTAGTCCTAGTCCTAACCCTAACCCTAAACCTAGCCCAGGCCTAGCTCTAGTGCTAGCGCTAACGCAAACGCTCACCCAAACCCTAACCCTAATCTTATCCCTAGCCCTAACCCTAACCCTTACCCTAACCCTAGGCCAAGCCCAAGCCCTAGCCGTAAGGCTAACCCTAGCCCTAGCCCTAGCCCTAGTCGTACCACTAGGCCTAAGCCTAAACCAAACCCTAGCCCTAGCCCTAGCCCTAGCCCTAGCCCTAGCCCAAGCCCTAGCCCTCACCATCACCCTCACCCTCACGCTAGCTCAGCCCTGTATCTAACCCTAACCCTAACACTAACCTTAACCCTAAACCTAGCCGTAGCACTTGCCCTGGAAGTACCCCTACCCCTATCCCTAGCCCCAGCCCTAGCCCTCGGCCCAGGCCTACCATAGCCCTAACCCTAGAAGTAGTCCTAGTCCTAGTCCAAGTCCTAGTCCTAGTCCTAGTCCTAACCCTAACCGTAGCCCAGCCCTAGCCCTAGTGCAAACTCTAACCCTAACCCTAACCCTAACCCTAATCTTATTCCTAGCCCTAACCCTAACCCTAACCCTACCCTAGCCCTAGCCCTAGCCCTAGTCCTAATCCCAGTCCTAGTCCTAGGCCTAGCCCTAGGCCTAGCCCTAACCCTAGCCCTAGCCCTAGTCCTAGCCTCAGCCCTTCCATAGGCCTAGCCCTGACCCTAGCTTAAGCCCTAGCCCTAGCCGTAGCACTAGGCCTAACCCTAACCCTAACCAACCCTAAGCCTAAGCCTAACCCTAGCCCTAACCCAAGCCGGAACCCTAATACAAACCCTAACACTAAGCCTAGCCCTAGCCTTACCACTAACCCTCACCTTCACCCTCACCCTCACCCTAGCCCTGTTCTGGCCGTAGATGTAGAAATAGCCCGAAACCTATCCCTAGACATAAGCCTAATCCTAGCCCGAGCCCGAGCCCGAGCCCGAGCTTTAGCCATAGCCATAATCGTAGCACTAGGCCTAGGCCTAATCCTAACCCTAACCCTAGCCCTAACTCTAGCCCTAACCCTAACCCGAAACCTAGCCCAAGCCCAAGCCCTAGCCCTAAGCCTAACCCTAGCCCTAACCCTATCCCTATCCCTATCCCTATCCCTAGTCTTAGCACTGGGCCTAGGCCTAAAACAAACCCTAGCCCTAGCCCTAGCCCTAGCCCTAACCCTAGCCCTAAACCTAGCCCTAGCCCTAGCCCTAGCCGTAGCCCTAGCCCTCACCCTCATGCTACCTCAGCCCTGGCTCTAGCCCTAGCCCAACCCGTCGCCCTAACCGTAACCATAACACTAGGCCTAGCCCTAACCCTAGCCCTAACCCTAGCCTCAGCCTTAGCCCTAGCCCTAGCCCTAGCCCTAGCCCTAGTCCTAGCCCTAACCCTAGCCCTAGCCCTAGCCCTAGCCGCAGCCCTTCCCTAGGCCTAGCCCTGACACTAGCTTCTTCTTCTAGGGATTAATCTAGCTTTAGTCCACTTTCATAGACACAGAAGACATCAGCCATGTGACCAATAATTTTCTCTTCACTATGGCTGCAGTCACACCAGAGCTTTAATCCAGCTTCAGTCCACTTTCACATGAGCCAAGCTTGCTAGGTGGCTTTGGGCTAGTCAGAGCTCTCTTCTGAGCTCTCACAGCCCCACCTACCTCACAGGGTGTCTGTTGTGGGGGGAAGAACAGAAAGTTTGTCAGCCGCTTTGAGTCCCCTTAAAAGGGTGAGAAAAGCGGGTTAGAAAAGCCAACGTTGCTTCTTCTAGGGATTAATCTAGCTTTAGTCCACTTTCATAGGCACAGAAGATATCAGCCATGTGACCAATAATTTTCTCTTCACTTTGGCTGCAGTCACACCAGTGCTTTAATCCAGCTTCCGTCCACTTTCACATGAGCCAAGCTTGCTAGGTGGCCATGGGCTAGTCACAGCTCTCTTCTGAGCTCTCACAGCCCCACCTACCTCACAGGGTGTCTGTTGTGGGGGGAAGAACAGAAAGTTTGTCAGCTGCTTTGAGTCCCCTTAAATGGGAGAGAAAACCGGGGTAGAAAAGCCATTGCTGCTTCTGCTTCTTCTAGGGATTAATCCAGCTTCAGTCCACTTTCACATGAGCCAAGCTTGCTAGGTGGCTATGGGCTAGTCACAGCTCTCTTCTGAGCTCTCACAGCCCCACCTACCTCACAGGGTGTCTGTTGTGGGGGGAAGAACAGAAAGTTTGTCAGCCGCTTTGAGTCCCCTTAAATGGGAGAGAAAACCGGGGTAGAAAAGCCATTGCTGCTTCTGCTTCTTCTAGGGATTAATCCAGCTTCAGTCCACTTTCACATGAGCCAAGCTTGCTAGGTGAGGGTTAGTATTAGGGCTAGGGCTAGGGCTCGGGTTAGGCTTAGGGCCAGGGCTAGGGCTAGGACTTGGGCTAGGACTAGGGCTAGGGCTAGGACTAGGACTAGGACTAGGACTAGGGTTGGGCTAGGGCTAGGGCTAGGGCTAGGGCTAGGGCTAGGGCTAGGGCTAGGGCTAGGGCTAGGGCTAGGACTAGGGCTAGGATTGGGCTAGGACTAGGACTAGGACTAGGAGTAGGACTAGGAGTAGGACTAGGACTAGGGTTGGGCTAGGGCTAGGGCTAGGCCTAGGCCTAAGGCTAGGGCTAGGGCTAGGGCTAGGGCTAGGGCTAGGGCTAGGGCTAGGGCTAGGGCTAGGGCTAGGGCTAGGGCTAGGGTCAGGGTTAGGATTAGGCCTAGGCGTAGTGCTACGATTATGGCTATGGCTAAAGCTCGGGCTTGGGCTCGGGCTAGGATTAGGCTTAGGGCCAGGGTTAGGGTTAGGACTATTGCTAGGACTAGGGCCAGGCCAGGGCTACGGTCAGGGTGAGGGTGAAGGTGAGGGTTACTATTAGGGCTAGGGATAGGGATAGGGCTCGGGTTAGGCTTAGGGCGAGGGCTAGGGCTAGGACTTGGGCTTGGGCCAGGGTTAGGTTTAGGGTTAGGGTTAGGGCTAGGGATAAGATTAGGGTTAGGGTTAGGGTTAGGGTTAGAGTTTGCACTAGGGCTAGGGCTGGGCTACGGTTAGGGTTAGGACTAGGACTTGGGCTTCTAGGGTTAGGGCTATGCTAGGCCTAGGGCGAGGGCGAGGGCTGGGGCTAGGGGTAGGGGTAGGGGTAGGGGTACTTCGAGGGCAAGTGCTACGGCTAGGGTTAGGGTTAAGGTAAGTTTTAGGGTTAGGGTTAGGTTTTAGGGCCAGGGGGAGGGCGAGGGCGAGGGCGAGGGTGAGGGCGAGGGCGAGGGCTAGGGCTAGGGCTAATGTTAGGGTTACGGTCAGGGCGACGGGTTGGGCTAGGGCTCGATACAGGGCTGAGCTAGCGTGAGGGTGAGGGTGAGGGTGAGGGTGAGGGCTAGGGCTTGGGCTGGGGATAGGGATAGGGATAGGGATAGGGATAGGGATAGGATTAGGGTTAGGGTTTGGCCCTAACCCTAGCCCTAATCCTAGCCCTAACCTTAGCCCAGCCCTAGCCCTAACCCTGGCCCTTTAACCTAGCCCTAACCCTAACCCAAACCCTAACCTTTGCCCAGTCATAGCCCTAGTCCTAACCCTCACCCTCACCCTCTCCCTCTCCCTCACCCTCACCCTCACCCTAACCCAAACCCTAACCTTACCCAGCCCTAGCCCTAACCCTTGCCCTAAAACCTAACACTAACCCTAACACTAACCCTGATGCTAACCCTAACGCTAACCCTAACCCTAACCCCAGCCCTAGCACTAGCACTAGCCTAATCCTAACCTTAACCTTAACCCTAGCCCTAGCCCTCGCCGTACCCCTAACCCTAATCCTACCCCAGCCCTAGCCCTCGGCCTAGGCCTAGCACAGCCCTAGCCCTAGCCCTAGTCCTAGTCCTAGTCCTAGTCCTAGTCCTAGTCCTACTCCTAACCCTAACCCTAACCCTAACCCTAACCCTAACCCTAAACCTAGCCCAGGCCTAGCTCTAGTGCTAGCGCTAACGCAAACGCTAACCCAAACCCTAACCCTAATCTTATCCCTAGCCCTAACCCTAACCCTTACCCTAACCCTAACCCTAGCCCAAGCCCAAGCCCTAGCCCGAAGGCTAACCCTAGCCCTAGCCCTAGCCCTAGTCGTACCACTAGGCCTAAGCCTAAACCAAACCCTAACCCTAATCCTAGCCCTAGCCCCAGCCCCAGCCCTAGCCCTTACCCTCACCCTCACCCTCACCCTGGCCCTAAAACCTAACCCTAACCCTAACCATAACACTAAACTTAACCCTAACCCTAGTCCTAGCACTAGCACTAGCCCAATCCTAACTTTAAGCTTACCCCTAGCCCTAGCCCTAGCCCTAGCCCCAGCCCTAGCCCTGGGCCTATTCCTAGCATTGCCCTAGCCCTAGAAGTTGTCCTAGTCCTAGTCCTAGTCCTAGTCTTAGTCCTAGTCCTAACCCTAACCCTAACCCTAACCGTAGCCCAGCCCTAGCCCTAGTGCAAAATCTAACCCTAACCCTATCCCTATCCCTATCCCTATCCCTATCCCTATCCCTATCCCTATCCCTATCCCTAGCCCTAGCCCTAGCCCTAGCCCTAGCCCTAGCCCAAGCCCTAGTCCTAGTCCTAGCCCTAGCCCTAGTCCTAGCCCTCGGCCTAGCCCTAACCCTAGCCCTAATCCTAGCCCTAAACTTATCCCAGCCCTAGCCCTATCCCTGGCCCTAAAACATAGCCTTAACCCTAACCCTAACACTAACCTTAACCCTAACCCTAGCCCTAGCCCTAGCACTAGCCCTAGCCCAATCGTAACCCGAGCTTTAGCCATAGCCATAATTGTAGCGCTAGGCCTAGGCCTAGCCTAGGCCTAGGCCTAGGCCTAGGCCTAGGCCTAGGCCTAGCCCTAGCCCTAGCCCTAGCCCTAGCCCTAGCCCTAGCCCTAGCCCTAGCCCTAGCCCTAGCCCTAGCCCTAGCCCTAGCCGCAGCCCTTCCCTAGGCCTAGACCTGACACTAGCTTAAGCCCTAGCCCTAGCCGTAGCACTAGGACTAACCCTAACCCTACGCGTAAGCCTAAGCCTAAGCCTAGCCCTAACCTAAGCCGGAACCCTAACACAAACCCTAACTCTAAGCCTAGCCCTAGCCCTAGCCCTAACACTAACCCTCACCTTCACCCTCACCCTCAGCCTAGCCCTGCTCTGGCCGTAGATGTAGAAATAGCCCGAAACCTATCCCTAGACCTAAGCCTAATCCTAGCCCGAGCCCGAGCCCGAGCTTTAGCCATAGCCATAATCGTAGCACTAGGCCTAGGCCTAATCCTAAAACTAACCCTAGCCCTAACCCTAGCCCTAACGTTAAACCTAAACCTAGCCCAAGCCCAAGCCCTAGCCCTAAGCCTAAGCCTAACCCTAGCCCTAACCCTATCCCTATCCCTATCCCTATCCCTATCCCTAGTCATAGCACTAGGCCTAGGCATAAACCAAACCCTAGCCCTAGCTTTAGCCATAGCCCTAGCCCAAACCCTAACCTTTGCCCAGTCATAGCCGTAGCCATTGCCCTAACCCTCACCCTCTCCCTCTCCCTCACCCTCACCCTCACAATAACCCAAACCCTAAACTTACCCAGCCCTAGCCCTAACCCTTGCCCTAAAACCTAACACTAACCCTAACACTAACCCTAACGCTAACCCTAACCCTAAACCTAGCACTAGCACTAGCCCTAGCCCAATCCTAACCTTAACCTTAACCCTAGCCCTAGCCCTCGCCGGACCCCTACCCCGAACCCTAATCCTACCCCAGCCCTAGACCCCGGCCTAGGCCTAGCACAGCCCTAGCCCTAGAAGTAGTCCTAGTCCTAGTCCTAGTCCTAGTCCTACTAATAGTCCTAGTCCTAGTCCTAACCCTAACCCTAAACCTAGCCCAGGCCTAGCTCTAGTGCTAGCGCTAACGCAAACGCTCACCCAAACCCTAACCCTAATCTTATCCCTAGCCCTAACCCTAACCCTTACCCTAACCCTAGGCCAAGCCCAAGCCCTAGCCGTAAGGCTAACCCTAGCCCTAGCCCTAGCCCTAGTCGTACCACTAGGCCTAAGCCTAAACCAAACCCTAGCCCTAGCCCTAGCCCTAGCCCTAGCCCTATCCCTAGCCCTAGCCCAAGCCCTAGCCCTCACCATCACCCTCACCCTCACGCTAGCTCAGCCCTGTATCTAACCCTAACACTAACCCTAACACTAACCTTAACCCTAAACCTAGCCGTAGCACTTGCCCTGGAAGTACCCCTACCCCTATCCCTAGCCCCAGCCCTAGCCCTCGGCCCAGGCCTACCATAGCCCTAACCCTAGAAGTAGTCCTAGTCCTAGTCCAAGTCCTAGTCCTAGTCCTAGTCCTAACCCTAACCGTAGCCCAGCCCTAGCCCTAGTGCAAACTCTAACCCTAACCCTAACCCTAACCCTAATCTTATTCCTAGCCCTAACCCTAACCCTAACCCTACCCTAGCCCTAGCCCTAGCCCTAGTCCTAATCCCAGTCCTAGTCCTAGTCCTAGCCCTAGGCCTAGCCCTAACCCTAGCCCTAGCCCTAGCCCTAGCCTCAGCCCTTCCATAGGCCTAGCCCTGACCCTAGCTTAAGCCCTAGCCCTAGCTGTAGCACTAGGCCTAACCCTAACCCTAACCCTAGCCCTAACTCTAGCCCTAACCCTAACCCGAAACCTAGCCCAAGCCCAAGCCCTAGGGCTATCCCTAGACCTAAGCCTAATCCTAGCCCGAGCCCGAGCCCGAGCCCGAGCTTTAGCCATAGCCATAATCGTAGCATTAGGCCTAGGCCTAATCCTAACCCTAACCCTAGCCCTAACTCTAGCCCTAACCCTAACCCGAAACCTAGCCCAAGCCGAAGCCCTAGCCCTAGCCCTAAGCCTAAGCCTAAGCCTAACCCTAGCCCTAACCCTATCCCTATCCCTATCCCTATCCCTAGTCTTAGCACTGGGCCTAGGCCTAAAACAAACCCTAGCCCTAGCCCTAGCCCTCGCCCTAACCCTAGCCCTAAACCTAGCCCTAGCCCTAGCCCTAGCCCTAGCCCTAGCCCTAGCCCTAGCCCTAGCCCTAGCCCTAGCCCTCACCCTCATGCTACCTCAGCCCTGGCTCTAGCCCTAGCCCAACCCGTCGCCCTAACCGTAACCATAACACTAGGCCTAGCCCTAACCCTAGCCCTAACCCTAGCCTCAGCCTTAGCCCTAGCCCTAGCCCTAGCCCTAGCCCAACCCTAGTCCTAGTCCTACTCCTACTCCTACTCCTAGTCCTAGTCCTAGTCCTAGTCCTAGTCCTAGTCCTAGTCCTAGCCCTAGTCCTAGCCCAAGTCCTAGCCCTAGCCCTGGCCCTAAGCCTAACCCGAGCCCGAGCCCGAGCCCTAATACTAACCCTCACCTAGCAAGCTTGGCTCATGTGAAAGTGGACTGAAGCTGGATTAATCCCTAGAAGAAGCAGAAGCAGCAATGGCTTTTCTACCCCGGTTTTCTCTCCCATTTAAGGGGACTCAAAGCAGCTGACAAACTTTCTGTTCTTCCCCCCACAACAGACACCCTGTGAGGTAGGTGGGGCTGTGAGAGCTCAGAAGAGAGCTGTGACTAGCCCATGGCCACCTAGCAAGCTTGGCTCATGTGAAAGTGGACGGAAGCTGGATTAAAGCACTGGTGTGACTGCAGCCAAAGTGAAGAGAAAATTATTGGTCACATGGCTGATATCTTCTGTGCCTATGAAAGTGGACTAAAGCTAGATTAATCCCTAGAAGAAGCAACGTTGGCTTTTCTAGCCCGCTTTTCTCACCCTTTTAAGGGGACTCAAAGCGGCTGACAAACTTTCTGTTCTTCCCCCCACAACAGACACCCTGTGAGGTAGGTGGGGCTGTGAGAGCTCAGAAGAGAGCTCTGACTAGCCCAAAGCCACCTAGCAAGCTTGGCTCATGTGAAAGTGGACTGAAGCTGAATTAAAGCTCTGGTGTGACTGCAGCCATAGTGAAGAGAAAATTATTGGTCACATGGCTGATATCTTCTGTGTCTATGAAAGTGGACTAAAGCTAGATTAATCCCTAGAAGAAGAAGCTAGTGTCAGGGCTAGGCCTAGGGAAGGGCTGCGGCTAGGGCTAGTGCTAGGGCTAGGGTTAGGGCTAGGACTAGGGCTAGGGCTAGGGCTAGGGGTAAGGCTGAGGCTAGGGTTAGGGCTAGGCTTAGGGCTAGGCCTAGTGTTATGGTTACGGTTAGGGCGACGGGTTGGGCTAGGGCTAGAGCCAGGGCTGAGGTAGCATGAGGGTGAGGGCTAGGGCTAGGGCTAGGGCTAGGGCTAGGGTTAGGGCTAGGGTTAGGGCTAGGGCTAGGGCTAGGGCTAGGGCTAGGGTTTGGTTTAGGCCTAGGCCCAGTGCTAAGACTAGGGATAGGGATAGGGATAGGGTTAGGGCTAGGGTTAGGCTTAGGCTTAGGCTTAGGGCTAGGGCTTGGGCTTGGGCTAGGTTTCGGGTTAGGGTTAGGGCTAGAGTTAGGGCTAGGGTTAGGGTTAGGGTTAGGCCTAGTGCTACGGCTAGGGCTAGGGCTTAAGCTAGGGTCAGGGCTAGGCCTATGGAAGGGCTGAGGCTAGGGCTAGGGCTAGGGCTAGGGTTAGGGCTAGGACTAGGGCTAGGACTAGGACTAGGACTGGGATTAGGACTAGGACTAGGGCTAGGGCTAGGGCTAGGGCTAGGGCTAGGGTTGGGTTAGGGTTAGGGTTAGGGTTTGGTTTAGGCCTAGGCCTAGGCCTAGGCCTAGGCCTAGTGCTACGACTAGGGCTAGGCCTAGGGCTCGGGCTCGGCCTCAGGCACGGCCTCGGGCTCCGCCTCGGGCTTGGGCAAGGATTAGGCTTAGGTCTAGTGTTAGGTTTCCGTCTATTTCTACGTCTACGGCCAGAGCAGGGCTAGGGTGAGGGTGAGGGTGAAGGTGAGGGTTAGTGTTAAGGCTAGGGCTAGGACTAGGCTTATTGGTATGGTTTGTGTTAGGGTTCCGGCTAGGGTTAGGGCTAGGGTTAAGCTTAGGCTTAGGCTTCCGCTTAGGGTTAGTGTTAGGCCTAGTGCTACGGCTAGGGCTAGGGCTTAAGGTAGGGTCAGGGCTAGGCCTAGGGAAGGGCTGCGGCTAGGGCTAGGGCTAGGACTAGGTCTAGGACTATGACTAGGACTAGGAGTAGGACTAGGACAAGGGTTGGGCTAGGGCTAGGGCTAGGGCTAGGGCTAGGGTCAGGGTCAGGGTTAGGATTAGGCCTAGGCCTAGTGCTACGATTATGGCTATGGCTTAAGCTCGGGCTTGGGCAGGGGCTCGGGCTAGGATTAGGCTTAGGGCCAGGGTTAGGGTTAGGGCTATTGCCAGGACTAGGGCCAGGCCAGGGCTAGGGTTAGGGTGAGGGTGAAGGTGAGGGTTAGAATTAGGGCTAGGGCTAGCGCTAGGGCTCGGGTTAGGGTTAGGGCTAGGGCTAGGGCTAGGAATAAGATTAGGGTTAGGGTTAGGGTTAGGGTTAGAGTTTGCACTAGGGCTAGGGCTGGGCTACGGTTAGGGTTAGGACTAGGACTAGGACTTGGACTAGGACTAGGACTACTTCTAGGGTAAGGGCTATGCTAGGCCTAGGCCGAGGGCTAGGGCTGGGTCTAGGGGTAGGGGTAGGGGTACTTCGAGTGCAAGTGCTACGGCTAGGGTTAGGGTTAATGTTAGTGTTAGGGTTAGGGTTAGGTTTTAGGGCCAGGGTTAGGGCTAGGGCTGGGCTAAGGTTAGGGTTTGGGTTAGGGTGAGGGTGAGGGTTAGGTCTAGGTCTAGGTCTAGGTCTAGGGCTAGGGCTAGGGCTAGGGCTAGGGTCAGGTTTAGGATTAGGCCTAGGCCTAGTGCTACGATTAGCACTAGGCCTAGTGCTACTAGGAGTAGGACTAGGGTTGGGCTAGGGCTAGGGCTAGGGCTAGGGCTAGGGCTAGGGCTAGGGCTAGGGTCAGGTTTAGGATTAGGCCTAGGCCTAGTGCTACGATTATGGCTATGGCTAAAGCTCGGGCTTCGGCAGGGGCTCGGGCTAGGATTAGGATTAGGGCCAGGGTTAGGGTTAGGGCTATTGCCAGGACTAGGGCCAGGCCAGGGCTAGGGTTAGGGTGAGGGTGAAGGTGAGGGTTAGTATTAGGCTAGGGCTAGGGCTAGGGCTCGGGTTAGGCTTAGGGCTAGGGCTAGGGCTAAGACTTGGGCTTGGGCCAGGGTTAGGGTTAGGGTTAGGGCTAGGAATAAGATTAGGGTTAGGGTTAGCGTTAGGGTTAGAGTTTGCACTAGGGCTAGGGCTGGGCTACGGTTAGGGTTAGGACTAGGACTTGGGCTTCTAGGGTTAGGGCTATGCTAGGCCTAGGCCGAGGGCTAGGGCTGGGGCTAGGGGTAGGGTTAGGGGTACTTCGAGGGCAAGTGCTGCGGATAGGGTTAGGGTTAAGGTAAGTTTTAGGGTTAGGGTTAGGTTTTAGGGCCAGGTTTAGGGCTAAGGCTGGGCTAAGGTTAGAGTTTGGGTTAGGGTGAGGGTTAGGGTTAGGGCGAGGGCGAGGGCGAGGGCGATGGTGAGGGCGAGGGCGAGGGGTAGGGCGAGGGCTAGGGCTAGGGCTAGGGCTAATGTTAGGGTTACGGTCAGGGCGACGGGTTGGGCTAGGGCTCGATACAGGGCTGAGCTAGCGTGAGGGTGAGGGTGAGGGTGAGGGCTAGGGCTTGGGCTGGGGATAGGGATAGGGATAGGGATAGGGATACGGATAGGATTAGGGTTAGGGTTTGGCCCTAACCCTAGCCCTAATCCTAGCCCTAACCTTAGCCCAGCCCTAGCCCTAACCCTGGCCCTATAACCTAGCCCTAACCCTAACCCAAACCCTAACCTTTGCCCAGTCATAGCCCTAGCCCTAACCCTCACCCTAACCCTCTCCCTCTCCCTCACCCTCACCCTAACCCAAACCCGAACCTTACCCAGCCCTAGCCCTAACCCTTGCCCTAAAACCTAACACTAACCCTAACACTAACCCTAACGCTAACCCTAACGCTAACCCTAACCCTAACCCCAGCCCTAGCACTAGCACTATCCCAATCCTAACCTTAACCTTAACCCTAGCCCTCGCCGTACCCCTAACCCTAATCCTACCCCAGCCCTAGCCCTCGGCCTAGGCCTAGCACAGCCCTAGCCCTAGAAGTAGTCCTAGTCCTAGTCCTAGTCCTAGTCCTACTAATATTCCTAGTCCTAGTCCTAGTCCTAGTCCTACTCCTAACCCTAACCCTAACCCTAACCCTAAACCGAGCCCAGGCCTAGCTCTAGTGCTAGTGATAGCGCTAACGCAAACGCTAACCCAAACCCTAACCCTGATCTTATCCCTAGCTCTTACCCTAACCCTTACCCTAACCCTAACCCTAGCCCAAGCCCAAGCCCTACCCGAAGGCTAACCGTAGCCCTAACCCTATCCCTAGTCGTACCACTAGGCCTAAGCCTAAACCAAACCCTAACCCTAATCCTAGCCCTAGCCCCAGCCCAAGCCCTAGCCCTTACCCTCACCCTCACCCTCACCCTCACCCTCACACTAGCTCAGCCCTGTATCTGACCCTAGCCCAACCTGTCGCCCTGACCGTAACCCTAACATTAGCCCTAGCCCTAGCCCTAGCCCTAGCCCTAGCCCTAGCCCTAGCCCTAGCCCTAGCCGTAACCCTAACCCTCACCCTAACCCAAACCCTAAACTTAGCCCAGCCCTAGCCATAACCCTGGCCCTAAAACCTAACCCTAACCCTAACCCTAACACTGACCTTAACCCTAACCCTAGCCGTAGCACTAGCCCTCGAAGTACCCCTACCCCTACCCCTAGCCCCAGCCCTAGCCCTCGGCCTAGGCCTAGCATAGCCCTAACCCTAGAAGTAGTCCTAGTCCTAGTCCTAGTCCAAGTCCTAGTCCTAGTCCTAGTCCTAGTCCTAACCCTAACCGTAGCCCAGCCCTAACCCTAGTGCATACTCTAACCCTAACCCTAACCCTAACCTTATTCCTAGCCCTAACCTTAACCTTAACCCTAACCATGGCCCAAGCCCAAGTCCTAGCCCTAGCCCTGGCCCTAAGCCTAACCCGAGCCCTAGCCCTAGCCCTAATACTAACCCTCACCTTCACCCTCACCCTAACCCTAGTCTTGGCCTGGCCCTAGTCCTGGCAATAGCCCTAACCCTAAACCTAGCCCTAAGCCTAATCCTAGCCCGAGCCCGAACCCAAGCCCGATCCCGATCCCGAGCTTTAGCCATAGCCATAATCGTTGCACTAGGCCTAGGCCTAGGCCAAGGCCTAAGCCTAGGCCTAATCCTCACCCTAACCATAGCCCTAGCCCTAGCCCTAGCCCTAGCCCTAGCCCTAGCCCTAGCCCTAGCCCTAGCCCTAGCCCTAGGGCTATGTCTGGGCAAAGGTTAGGGTTAGGGTTAGGGTTAGGGTTAGGGTTAGGGTTAGGGTTAGGGTTAGGGTTAGGGTTAGGGTTAGGGATAGGGATAGGGATAGGGATAGGGATAGGCTTAGGGCTAGGCTTAGGGCTAGGCTTAGGGCTTGGGCTAGAGCTAGTGTTATGGTTACGGTTAGGGCCACGGGTTGGGCTAGGGCTAGAGCCAGGGCTGAGGTAGCATGAGGGTGAGGTCTAGGTCTAGGTCTAGGTCTAGGGCTAGGGCTAGGGCTAGGGCTAGGGCTAGGGCTAGGGCTAGAGCTAGGGCTAGGGCTAGGGCTAGGGTTAGGGCTAGGGCTAGAATTACAGTTAGGATTAGGCCTAGGCCTAGTGCTACGATTATGGCTATGGCTAAAGCTCGGGCTCGAGCTCGGGCTCGGGCTCGGGCTAGGATTAGGCTTAGGTCTAGGGATAGGTTTCGGGCTATTTCTACATCTACGGCCAGAGCAGGGCTAGGCTGAGGGTAAGGGTGAAGGTGAGGGTTAGTGTTAGGGCTAGGGCTAGGCTTAGAGTTAGGGTTTGTGTTAGGGTTCCGGCTTGAGTTAAGGCTAGGGTTAGGCTTAGGCTTAGGCTTACGCTTAGGGTTAGGTTTAGGCCTAGTGCTACGGCGAGGTATAGGGCTTAAGCTCGGGTCAGGGCTAGGCCTAGGGAAGGGCTGCGGCTAGGGATAGGGATAGGGATAGGGATAGGGATAGGCCTAGGGATAGGGATAGGAATAGGACTAGGACTGGGATTAGGACTAGGACTAGGACTAGGACTAGGGCTAGGGCTAGGGTTAGGATTAGGCCTAGGCCTAGTGCTACGATTATGGCTATGGCTAAAGCTCGGGCTCGGGCGCGGGCTCGGGCTGGGATTAGGCTTAGGTCTAGGGATAGGTTTCGGGCTATTTCTACATCTACGGCCAGAGCAGGGCTAGGCTGAGGGTGAGGGTGAAGGTGAGGGTTAGTGTTAGGGCTAGGGCTAGGGCTAGGCTTAGAGTTAGGGTTTGTGTTAGGGTTCCGGCTTGGGTTAGGGCTAGGCTTAGGCTTAGGCTTACGCTTACGCTTAGGGTTAGGGTTAGGACTAGTGCTACGGCTAGGGCGAGGGCGAGGGCTAGGGCTAGGGCTAGGGTTAGGGCTACGGCTAGGCCTAGGGCTCGGACGAGGACTGGGATTAGGACTAGGACTAGGACTAGGACTAGGACTAGGACTAGGGCTCGGGCTAGGGCTAGGGCAAGGGGTAGGGGTAGGGCTAGGGTTAAGATTACGCCTAGGCCTAGCGCTACGAATATGGCTATGGTTAAACCTCGGGATAGGATTGGGCTAGGGCTAGTGCTAGTGCTAGGACTAGGGTTAGGGTTAAGGTTAGTGTTAGGGTTAGGGTTAGGGCTAGGTTTTAGGGCCAGGGTTAGGGCTAGGGCTGGGCTAAGGTTAGGGCTAGGATTAGGGCTAGGGTTAGGGCTAGGCCGAGGGCTAGGACTAGGGATAGGGATAGGGATAGGGTTAGGGATAGGGATAGGGATAGGGATAGGGATAGGGATAGGGATAGGGATAGGGATAGGGATAAAGATAGGGATAGGGATAGGGATAGGGATAGGGATAGGGATAGGGATAGGGATAGGGATAGGGATAGGGATAGGGATAGGGATAGGGATAGGGATAGGGATAGGGATAGGGATAGGGATAGGGATAGGGATAGGGATAGGGATAGGGATAAGATTAGGGTTAGGGTTAGATTTTGCACTAGGGGTAGGGCTGGGCTACGGTTAGCGTTACGGTTAGGACTAGGACTAAGACTAGGACTAGGACTAGGACTAGGACTACTTCTAGGGCTAGGGCTATGCTAGGCCTAGGCCGAGGGTTAGGGCTGGGGCTAGGGGTAGGGGTAGGGATACGGCGAGGGCTAGGGCTAGGGCTAGGGCTTGGGCCAGGGTTAGGGTTAGGGCTATTGCTAGGACTAGGGCCAGGCCTAGTGCTACGACTAGGGATAGGGATAGGGATAGGGATAGGGTTAGGGCTAGGGTTAGGGTTAGGCTTAGGGCTAGGGCTTGGGCTTGGGCTAGGTTTAGGTTTAGGGTTAGGGCTAGGGTTAGGGCTAGGGTTAGGGTTAGAATTAGGCCTAGGCATAGTGCTACGATTATGGCTATGGCTAAAGCTCAGGCTCGGGCTCGGGCTCGGGCTCGGGCTAGGATTAGGCTTAGGTCTAGGGATAGGTTTCGGGCTATTTCTACATCTACGGCCATAGCAGGGCTAGGCCGAGGGTGAGGGTGAAGGTGAGGGTTAGTGTTAGGGCTAGGGCTAGGGCTAGGCTTAGAGTTGGCTTTTCTACCCCGCTTTTCTCACCCATTTAAGGGGACTCAAAGCGGCTGACAAACTTTCTGTTCTTCCCCCCACAACAGACACCCTGTGAGGTAGGTGGGGCTGTGAGAGCTCAGAAGAGAGCTGTGACTAGCCCATGGCCACCTAGCAAGCTTGGCTCATGTAAAAGTGGACGGAAGCTGGATTAAAGCTCTCATGTGACTGCAGCCAAAGTGAAGAGAAAATTATTGGTCACATGGCTGATGTCTTCTGTGCCTATGGAAGTAGACTTTGCTAGATTAATCCCTAGGAGAAGAAGCTAGTGTCAGGGCTAGGCCTAGGGAAGGGCTGCGGCTAGGGCTAGGGCTAGGGCTAGGGCTAGGGCTAGGGCTAGCGCTAGGGCTAGGGTTAGGGCTAGGACAAGGGCTAGGGCTCGGGCTCGGGCTAAGTCTGAGGCTAGGGTTAGTGTTTGGTTGAGGGTGAGGGTAAGGGTAAGGGTCAGGGTGAGGGTGAGGGTTAGGGAGAGGGAGAGGGAGAGGGTGAGGGTGAGGGTGAGGGTTAGGGCTAGGGCTACGACTGGGCAAAGGTTAGGGTCTGGGTTAGGGTTAGGTTTAGGGTTAGGTTTAGGGTTAGGATTAGGGCTAGGGCTAGGCCTAGCCTTCTGCCTAGGCCTAGCATAGCCCCAGCCCTAGAAGTAGTCCTAGTCCTAGTCCTAGTCCTAGTCCTAGTCCTAGTCCTAGTCCTCACCCTAACCGTAGCCCAGCGCTAGCCCTAGTGCAAACTCTAACCCTAACACTAACCCTAATCTTATCCCTAGCCCTAGCACTAACCCTAACCCTGGCCCAAGCCCTAGCCCTAGCCCTAGCCCTAGCCCTAGCCCTACCCTTAGCCCTAGCCCTAGCCCTAGCCCTAATCCTAACCCTCACCTTCTCCCTCAATCTAAACCTAGCCCTGGCCTGGCCCTAGTCCTAGCAATAGTCCTAACCCTAACCCTGGCCCTAATCCTAATCCTAGCACGAGCCCAAGCCCGAGCTTTAGCCATAGCCATAATCGTAGCACTACGCCTAGGCCTAATCCTAACCCTGACCCTAGCCCTAGCCCTAGCCCTAGCCCTAACCCTAGCCCTAGCCCTAGCCCTAGCCCTAGCCCTAGCCCTAGCCTTAGGCCTAGGCCTAGGCCTAGGCCTAGCCCAACCCTAGTCCTAGTCCTAGTCCTAGTCCTAGTCCTAGTCCTAGTCCTAGTCCTAGCCCTAGTCCTAGCCCTAGTCCTAGCCCTAGCCCTAGCCCTAGCCCTAGCCCTAGCCCTAGCCCAACCCTAGTCCTAGTCCTACTCCTAGTCCTAGTCCTAGTCCTAGTCCTAGTCCTAGCCCTAGTCCTAGCCCAAGTCCTAGCCCTAGCCGTGGCCCTAAGCCTAACCCGAGCCCTAGCCCTAGCCCTAATACTAACCCTCACCTAGCAAGCTTGGCTCATGTGAAGGTGGACTATAGCTGGATTAATCCCTAGAAGAAGCAGAAGCAGCAATGGCTTTTCTACCCCGGTTTTCTCTCCCATTTAAGGGGACTCAAAGCGGCTGACAAACTTTCTGTTCTTCCCCCCACAACAGACACCCTGTGAGGTAGGTGGGGCTGTGAGAGCTCAGAAGAGAGCTGTGACTAGCCCATAGCCACCTAGCAAGTTGGCTCATGTGAAAGTGGACTGAAGCTGGATTAATCCCTAGAAGAAGCAGAAGCAGCAATGGCTTTTCTACCCCAGTTTTCTCTCCCATTTAAGGGGACTCAAAGCAGCTGACAAACTTTCTGTTCTTCCCCCCACAACAGACACCCTGTGAGGTAGGTGGGGCTGTGAGAGCTCAGAAGAGAGCTGTGACTAGCCCATGGCTACCTAGCAAGCTTGGCTCATGTGAAAGTGGACGGAAGCTGGATTAAAGCACTGGTGTGACTGCAGCCAAAGTGAAGAGAAAATTATTGGTCACATGGCTGATATCTTCTGTGCCTATGAAAGTGGACTAAAGCTAGATTAATCCCTAGAAGAAGCAACGTTGGCTTTTCTACCCCGCTTTTCTCACCCTTTTAAGGGGACTCAAAGCGGCTGACAAACTTTCTGTTCTTCCCCCCACAACAGACACCCTGTGAGGTAGGTGGGGCTGTGAGAGCTCAGAAGAGAGCTCTGACTAGCCCAAAGCCACCTAGCAAGCTTGGCTCATGTGAAAGTGGACTGAAGCTGGATTAAAGCTCTGGTGTGACTGCAGCCATAGTGAAGAGAAAATTATTGGTCACATGGCTGATGTCTTCTGTGTCTATGAAAGTGGACTAAAGCTAGATTAATCCCTAGAAGAAGAAGCTAGTGTCAGGGCTAGGCCTAGGGAAGGGCTGCGGCTAGGGCTAGGGCTAGGGCTAGGGCTAGGGCTAGGGCTAGGGCTAGGGTTAGGGCTAGGACTAGGGCTAGGGCTAGGGCTAGGGCTAGGGCTAGGGCTAAGGCTGAGGCTAGGGTTAGGGCTAGGCTTAGGGCTAGGCCTAGTGTTATGGTTACGGTTAGGGCGACGGGTTGGGCTAGGGCTAGGGCTAGGGCTAGGGCTAGGGTTAGGGCTAGGGTTAGGGCTAGGGCTAGGGCTAGGGCTAGGGCTAGGGCTAGGGCTAGGGCTAGGGCTAGGGCTAGGGCTAGGGTTTGGTTTAGGCCTAGGCCCAGTGCTAAGACTAGGGATAGGGATAGGGATAGGGATAGGGTTAGGGCTAGGGCTAGGGCTAGGGCTAGGGTTAGGCTTAGGCTTAGGCTTAGGGCTAGGGCTTGGGCTTGGGCTAGGTTTCGGGTTAGGGTTAGGGCTAGAGTTAGGGCTAGGGTTAGGGTTAGGATTAGACCTAGGCCTAGTGCTACGTTTATGGCTATGGCTAAAGCTCGGGCTCGGGCTCGGGCTCGGGCTCGGGCTCGGGCTAGGATTAGGCTTAGGTCTAGGGATAGGTTTCGGGCTATTTCTACATCTACGGCCACAACAGGGCTAGGGTGAGGGTGAGGGTGAAGGTGAGGGTTAGTGGTAAGGCTAGGGCTAGGCTTAGTGTTACGGTTTGTATTAGGGTTCCGGCTTGGGTTAGGGATAGGGTGTCCGGGAAAGCTGGCAGCCACACACCGACACACAGCTGATAAGAAACTGCTTAAGCTTACTTGTCCAGGCTGTTCTAACACACAGCAACCACAGCAAACGTAGTCCAGAGAGCAGGGTCAATAAACAGTCCAAGTCCAGGGTTCCAGAGAGCAACGTCACGGTCCGGTCCGGAGTCACGATAGCCAGGTATTCCAAGTCAGATACAGCAGCTTTCCCAAAGGGAGAACCAATAGATTCTGACAAAAGTCCTGGGTGTCTGCCCGGTGCTTTATTTACAGTCCCAGCTGCAGGCTATCAGCATGCTTCTCTGCAAGTCTTTTGGATCTTCTTAACCCTTCCTTTGCCGCTCTCCTCTGCCTAAAGCTAGGAATCTCTATGCCCTGCTGTTCCAAGATTCCCTCATCTTGTGCTTCTGCTGAGGTAAGGCTGGGCTGCTGAACCCCAGGTTCCACTGGGGCTTGGAGGTCAGAACTGGGCCCTGACACTACCTCAGGTTCCTCCTGCACCTGAGGAAGTGGGTTCTCCTCATCTTCTGAATCCTCCTCCTGGCTGTCCATGACATAGGGTTAGGCTTAGGCTTAGGCTTAGGGTTAGGGTTAGGCCTAGTGCTACGGCTACGGCTAGGGCTTAAGCTAGGGTCAGGGCTAGGCCTATGGAAGGGCTGAGGCTAGGGCTAGGGCTAGGGCTAGGGTTAAGGCTAGGCCTAGGGCTAGGCCTAGGACTAGGACTGGGATTAGGACTAGGGCTAGGACTAGGGATAGGGCTAGGGATAGGGTAGGGTTACGGTTAGGGTTAGGGTTAGGGTTAGGGTTAGGGTTTGGTTTAGGCCTAGTCCTAGTCCTAGTCCTAGTCCTAGTCCTAGTCCTACTCCTAACCCTAACCCTAACCCTAAACCTAGCCCAGGCCTAGCTCTAGTGCTAGCGCTAACGCAAACGCTAACGCAAACGCTAACGCAAACGCTAACGCAAACGCTAACCCTAATCTTATCCCTAGCCCTAACCCTAACCCTTACCCTAACCCTAACCCTAGCCCAAGCCCAAGCCCTAGCCCGAAGTCTAACCCTAGCCCTAGCCCTAGCCCTAGTCGTACCACTAGGCCTAAGCCTAAACCAAACCCTAACCCTAATCCTAGCCCTAGCCCCAGCCCAAGCCCTAGCCCTTACCCTCACCCTCACCCTCACCCTCACCCTCACCCTCACCCTCACACTAGCTCAGCCCTGTATCTGACCCTAGCCCAGCCCGTCGCCCTGACCGTAACCCTAACATTAGCCCTAGCCCTAGCCCTAGCCCTAGCCCTAGCCGTAACCCTAACGCTCACCCTAACCCAAACCCTAAACTTAGCCCAGCCCTAGCCATAACCCTGGCCCTAAAACCTAACCCTAACCCTAACCCTAACACTGACCTTAACCCTAACCCTAGCCGTAGCACTAGCCCTCGAAGTACCCCTACCCCTACCCCTAGCCCCAGCCCTAGCCCTCGGCCTAGGCCTAGCATAGCCCTAACCCTAGAAGTAGTACTAGTCCAAGTCCTAGTCCAAGTCCTAGTCCTAGTCCTAGTCCTAGTCCTAGTCCTAGTCCTAACCCTAACCGTAGCCCAGCCCTAGCCCTAGTGCATACTCTAACCCTAACCCTAACCCTAACCCTAACCTTATTCCTAGCCCTAGCCCTAACCTTAACCCTAACCATGGCCCAAGCCCAAGTCCTAGCCCTAGCCCTGGCCCTAAGCCTAACCCGAGCCCTAACCCTAGCCCTAATCCTAGCCCTAACCTTAGCCCAGCCCTAGCCCTAACCCTGGCCCTAAAACCTAGCCCTAGCCCTAACCCTAACACTAACCTTAACCCTAACCCTAGCCCTAGCACTAGCAGAAGCACTAGCCCTAGCCCAATCCTATCCCGAGGTTTAACCATAGCCATAATCGTAGCGCTAGGCCTAGGCGTAATCTTAACCCTAGCCCTAGCCCTAGCTCTAGCCCTAGCCATAGCCCTAGCCCTAGCCCTAGCCCTAGCCCTAGCCCTAGCCCTAGCCCTAGTCCTAGTCCTAGTCCTAATCCCAGTCCTCGTCCGAGCCCTAGGCCTAGCCCTAGCCCTAACCCTAGCCCTAGACCTAGCCCTCGCCCTAGCCGTAGCACTAGTCCTAACCCTAACCCTAAGCGTAAGCCTAAGCCTAAGCCTAACCCTAGCCCTGCTCTGGCCGTAGACGTAGAAATAGACGGTCACTGGACTAGGACTAGTACTACTTCTAGGGTTAGGGCTATGCTAGGCCTAGGCCGAGGGCTAGGGCTGGGGCTAGGGGTAGGGGTAGGGGTACTTCGAGGGCTAGTGCTACGGCTAGGGTTAGGGTTAAGGTCAGTGTTAGGGTTAGGGTTAGGGTTAGGTTTTAGGGCCAGGGTTATGGCTAGGGCTGGGCTAAGTTTAGGGTTTGTGTTAGGGTGTGGGTTAGGGTTACGGCTAGGGCTAGGGCTAGGGCTAGGGCTAGGGCTAATGTTAGGGTTACGGTCAGGGCGACGGGTTGGGCTAGGGTCAGATACAGGGCTGAGCTAGTGTGAGGGTGAGGGTGAGGGTGAGGGTAAGGGCTAGGGCTTGGGCTGGGGCTAGGGCTAGGGCTAGGATTAGGGTTAGGGTTTGGTTTAGGCTTAGGCCTAGTGGTCTAGGGATAGGTTTCGGGCTATTTCTACATCTACGGCCATAGCAGGGCTAGGCTGAGGGTGAGGGTGAAGGTGAGGGTTAGTGTTAGGGCTAGGGCTAGGGCTAGGCTTAGAGTTGGCTTTTCTACCCCGCTTTTCTCACCCATTTAAGGGGACTCAAAGCGGCTAGGGATAGGGATAGGCCTAGGGCCTAGGGCTAGGGCTAGGAATAGGACTAGGACTGGGATTAGGACTAGGACTAGGACTAGGACTAGGGCTAGGGCTAGGGTTAGGACTAGGACTACTTCTAGGGCTAGGGCTGTGCTAGGCCTAGGCCGAGGTCTAGGGCTGGGGTAGGATTAGGGTTAGGGGTAGGGGTCCGGCGAGGGCTAGGGCTAGGGTTAAGGTTAAGGTTAGGATTGGGCTAGGGCTAGTGCTAGTGCTAGGTTTAGGGTTAGGGTTAGCGTTAGGGTTAGTGTTAGGGTTAGTGTTAGGTTTTAGGGCAAGGGTTAGGGCTAGGGCTGGGTAAGTTTAGGGTTTGGGTTATTGTGAGGGTGAGGGTGAGGGAGAGGGAGAGGGTGAGGGTTAGGGCAATGGGTACGGCTATGACTGGGCAAAGGTTAGGGTTTGGGCTAGGGCAATGGCTAAAGCTAGGGCTAGGGCTAGGGCTAGGGCTAGGGTTTGGTTTATGCCTAGGCCTAGTGCTATGACTAGGGATAGGGATAGGGATAGGGATAGGGATAGGGATAGGGATAGGGTTAGGGCTAGGGTTAGGCTTAGGCTTAGGGCTAGGGCTTGGGCTTGGGCTAGGTTTAGGTTTAACGTTACGGCTAGGGTTAGGGCTAGGGTTAGGGTTAGGAAGTGGACTTTGCTAGATTAATCCCTAGGAGAAGAAGCTAGTGTCAGGGCTAGGCCTAGGGAAGGGCTGCGGCTAGGGCTAGGGCTAGGGCTAGGGCTAGGGCTAGGGTTAGGGCTAGGACAAGGGCTAGGGCTCGGGCTCGGGCTCGGGCTAGGGCTAGGGCTAGGGCTAAGGCTGAGGCTAGGGTTAGGGCTAGGCGTAGGGCTAGGCCTAGTGTTATGGTTAGCCTAAGCCTAACCATAGCCTTAACTCAAGCCGGAACCCTAACACAAACCCTAACCCTAGCCCTAGCCCTAGCCCTAGCTCTAGCCCTAGCCCTAGCCCTATCCCTATCCCTATCCCTATCCCTAGCCCTAGCCCTAGCCCTAGCCCTAGCCCTAGCCCTAGCCCTAGCCCTAGCCCTAGACCTCACCCTCATGCTACCTCAGCCCAACCCGTCGCCCTAACCGTAACCATAACACTAGCTCTAGCCCAAGCCCTAAGCCTAGCCCTAAGCCTATCCCTAAGCCTATCCCTTTCCCTCTCCCTCTCCCTAACCCTAACCCTAACCCTAACCCTAACCCTAACCCTAACCCTAACCCTAACCCTAACCCTAACCCAAACCCTAACCTTTGCCCAGTCATAGCCCTAGGGCTAGGGCTAGGGCTAGGGCTAGGGCTATGGTTAGGGTGAGGATTAGGCCTAGGCTAAGGCTAGGCTAAAACCTAACCCTAACCCTAACCCTAACACTGACCTTAACCCTAACCCTAGCCGTAGCACTAGCCCTCGAAGTACCCCTACCCCTACCCCTAGCCCCAGCCCTAGCCCTCGGCCTAGGCCTAGCATAGCCCTAACCCTAGAAGTAGTACTAGTCCTAGTCCAGTGACCGTCTATTTCTACGTCTACGGCCAGAGCAGGGCTAGGGTTAGGCTTAGGCTTAGGCTTACGCTTAGGGTTAGGGTTAGGACTAGTGCTACGGCTAGGGCGAGGGCTAGGTCTAGGGCTAGGGTTAGGGCTAGGGCTAGGCCTAGGGCTCGGACGAGGAATGGGATTAGGACTAGGACTAGGGCTAGGGCTAGGGCTAGGGCTAGGGCTAGGGCTAGGGGCTAGGGCTAGGGCTAGGGCTAGGGCTAGGGCTAGGGCTAGGGCTAGGGCTAGGGCTAGGGCTAGGGCTAGGGCTAGGGCTAGGGCTAGGGCTAGGGCTAGGGCTAGAGCTAGGGCTAGGGCTAGGGTTAAGATTACGCCTAGGCCTAGCGCTACGATTATGGCTATGGTTAAACCTCGGGATAGGATTGGGCTAGGGCTAGTGCTAGTGCTAGTGCTAGGGCTAGGGTTAGGGTTAAGGTTAGTGTTAAGGTTAGGGCTAGGGCTAGGTTTTAGGGCCAGGGTTAGGGCTAGGGCCGGGCTAAGGTTAGGGCTAGGATTAGGGCTAGGGTTAGGGCTAGGCCAAGGGCTAGGACTAGGGATAGGGATAGGGATAGGGATAGGGATAGGGATAGGGATAGGGATAGGGATAGGGATAGGGATAGGGATAGGGTTAGGGATAGGGATAGGGATAGGGATAGGGATAGGGATAGGGATAGGGATAAAGATAGGGATAGGGATAGGGATAGGGATAGGGATAGGGATAGGGATAGGGATAGGGATAGGGATAGGGATAGGGATAGGGATAGGGATAGGGTTAAGATTAGGGTTAGGGTTAGATTTTGCACTAGGGCTAGGGCTGGGCTACGGTTAGAGTTACGGTTAGGACTAGGACTAAGACTAGGACTAGGACTAGGACTAGGACTACTTCTAGGGCTAGGGCTATGCTAGGCCTAGGCCGAGGGTTAGGGCTGGGGCTAGGGGTAGGGGTAGGGGTACGGCGAGGGCTAGGGCTAGGGCTAGGGCTTGGGCCAGGGTTAGGGTTAGGGCTATTGCTAGGACTAGGGCCAGGCCAGGGCTAGGTTTAGAGTGAGGGAGAAGGTGAGGGTTAGGATTAGGGCTAGGGCTAGGGCTAAGGGTAGGGCTAGGGCTAGGGCTAGGGCTAGGGCTAGGGCTAGGGCTAGGGCTAGGGCTTGGGCCAGGGTTAGGGTTAGGGCTAGGGCTAGGGATAAGATTAGGGTTAGTGTTAGGGTTAGAGTTTGCACTAGGGCTAGCGCTGGGCTACGGTTAGGGTGAGGACTAGGACTAGGACTAGGACTAGGACTAGGACTAGGACTAGGACTAGGACTAGGACTAGGACTAGGACTACTTCTAGGGCTAGGGCTATGCTAGGCCTAGGCAGAAGGCTAGCCCTAGCCCTAGCCCTAATCCTAACCCTAAACCTAACCCTAAACCTAACCCTAACCCAAACCCTAACCTTTGCCCAGTCGTAGCCCTAGGCCTAACCCTCACCCTCACCCTCTCCCTCTCCCTCTCCCTCTCCCTAACCCTCACCCTCACCCTGACCCTTACCCTTACCCTCACCCTCAACCAAACACTAACCCTAACACTAACACTAACCGTAGCCCTAGCACTAGCCCTAGCCCAATC
Organism: Aspidoscelis tigris stejnegeri; assembly: GCA_023333525.1. Lineage (NCBI taxonomy): Eukaryota > Metazoa > Chordata > Lepidosauria > Squamata > Teiidae > Aspidoscelis > Aspidoscelis tigris. The sequence goes on along the minus strand of JALMGA010000036.1, from coordinate 51,466 downwards.
CTAACCGTAAGTTTAACCCTAGCCCTAGCCCTAGCCCTAGCCCTCGCCGTACCCCTAAACATAATCCTACCCCAGCCCTAGCCCTCGGCCTAGGCCTAGCATAGCCCTAGCCCTAGAAGTAGTCCTAGTCCTAGTCCTAGTCGTAGTCCTAGTGAGAAAAGCGGGGTAGAAAAGCCAACGTTGCTTCTTCTAGGGATTAATCTAGCTTTAGTCCACTTTCATAGGCACAGAAGATATCAGCCATGTGACCAATAATTTTCTCTTCACTTTGGCTGCAGTCACACCAGTGCTTTAATCCAGCTTCCGTCCACTTTCACATGAGCCAAGCTTGCTAGGTGGCCATGGGCTAGTCACAGCTCTCTTCTGAGCTCTCACAGCCCCACCTAGGGTCAGGGCCCTTGCCCTAGCCCTAGCCCTAGCCCTAGCCCTAACCCTAGCCCTAGCCCTGGCCTTAGCCCTAGCCCTAGCCCTAGCCCTAGCCCTAGCCCTAGCCCAAGCCCTAGCCCTCACCATCACCATCACCCTCACGCTAGCTCAGCCCTGTATCTTGCCCTAGCCCAACCAGTCGCCCTGACCGTAACCCTAAGCCTAGCCCTAGCCCTAAGCCTAGCCCTAGTCCTAGCCCTAGCCCTAGCCCTAGCCCTATCCCTTACCCTTACCCTAACCCTAACCCTAACCCAAACCCTAACCTTAGCCCAGTCATCGCCCTAGCCCTAGCCGTAACCCTCTTCCGCTCCCTCTCCCTCACCCCAACCCAAACCCTAACCTTAGCCCAGCCCTAGCCCTAACCCTGGCCCTAAAACCTAACCCTAACCCTAACCATAACACTAAACTTAACCCTAACCCTAGTCCTAGCACTAGCACTAGCCCAATCCTAACTTTAAGCTTACCCCTAGCCCTAGCCCTAGCCCTAGCCCCAGCCCTAGAAGTTGTCCTAGTCCTAGTCCTAGTCTTAGTCCTAGTCCTAACCCTAACCCTAACCGTAGCCCAGCCCTAGCCCTAGTGCAAAATCTAACCCTAACCCTATCCCTAATCTTAGCCCTAGCCCTAGCCCTAGCCCTAGCCCTAGCCAAAGCCCTAGTCCTAGCCCTAGCCCTAGCCCTAGTCCTAGCCCTCGGCCTAGCCCTAACCCTAGCCCTAATCCTAGCCCTAAACTTATCCCAGCCCTAGCCCTATCCCTGGCCCTAAAACATAGCCTTAACCCTAACCCTAACCCTAACACTAACCTTAACCCTAACCCTAGCCCTAGCACTAGCACTAGCACTAGCCCTAGCCCAATCGTAACCCGAGCTTTAGCCATAGCCATAATTGTAGCGATAGGCCTAGGCCTAGCCCTAGGCCTAGGCCTAGGCCTAACCCTAGGCCTAGCCCTAGCCCTAGCCCTAGCCCTAGCCCTAGCCCTAGCCCTAGCCCTAGCCCTAGCCGTAGCCCTAGCCCTAGCCGCAGCCCTGCCCTAGGCCTAGCCCTGACCCTAGCTTAAGCCCTAGCCCTAGCCGTAGCACTAGGACTAACCCTAACCCTACGCGTAAGCCTAAGCCTAAGCCTAGCCCTAAAACAAGCCGGAACCCTAACACAAACCCTAACTCTAAGCCTAGCCCTAGCCCTAGCCCTACCACTAACCCTCACCTTCACCCTCACCCTCAGCCTAGCCCTGCTCTGGCCGTAGATGTAGAAATAGCCCGAAACCTATCCCTAGACCTAAGCCTAATCCTAGCCCGAGCCCAAGCCCGAGCTTTAGCCATAGCCATAATCGTAGCACTAGGCCTAGGCCTAATCCTAACCCTAACCCTAGCCCTAACCCTAGCCCTAACGTTAAACCTAAACCTAGCCCAAGCCCAAGCCCTAGCCCTAAGCCTAAGCCTAACCCTAGCCCTAACCCTAACCCTATCCCTATCCCTATCCCTATCCCTAGTCATAGCACTAGGCCTAGGCATAAACCAAACCCTCGTCCTAGCCCTAGCCCTAGCTTTAGCCATAGCCCTAGCCCAAACCCTAACCTTTGCCCAGTCATAGCCGTAGCCATTGCCCTAACCCTCACCCTCACCCTCTCCCTCTCCCTCACCCTCACCCTCACAATAACCCAAACCCTAAACTTACCCAGCCCTAGCCCTAACCCTTGCCCTAAAACCTAACACTAACCCTAACACTAACCCTAACGCTAACCCTAACCCTAAACCTAGCACTAGCACTAGCCCTAGCCCAATCCTAACCTTAACCTTAACCCTAGCCCTAGCCCTCGCCGGACCCCTACCCCTACCCCTAATCCTACCCCAGCCCTAGACCTCGGCCTAGGCCTAGCACAGCCCTAGCCCTAGAAGTAGTCCTAGTCCTAGTCCTAGTCCTAGTCCTACTAATAGTCCTAGTCCTAGTCCTAACCCTAACCCTAAACCTAGCCCAGGCCTAGCTCTAGTGCTAGCGCTTATGCAAACGCTCACCCAAACCCTAACCCTAATCTTATCCCTAGCCCTAACCCTAACCCTTACCCTAACCCTAGGCCAAGCCCAAGCCCTAGCCCTAAGGCTAACCCTAGCCCTAGCCCTAGCCCTAGTCGTACCACTAGGCCTAAGCCTAAACCAAACCCTAGCCCTAGCCCTAGCCCTAGCCCTAGCCCAAGCCCTAGCCCTCACCCTCACCCTCACGCTAGCTCAGCCCTGTATCTAACCCTAACCCTAACCCTAACACTAACCTTAACCCTAAACCTAGCCGTAGCACTTGCCCTCGAAGTACCCCTACCCCTATCCCTAGCCCCAGCCCTAGCCCTCGGCCCAGGCCTACCATAGCCCTAACCCTAGAAGTAGTCCTAGTCCTAGTCCAAGTCCTAGTCCTAGTCCTAGTCCTAACCCTAACCGTAGCCCAGCCCTAGCCCTAGTGCAAACTCTAACCCTAACCCTAACCCTAACCCTAACCCTAACCCTGGCCCAAGCCCAAGTCTTAGCCGTAGCCCTAGCCCTAAGCCTAACCCGAGCCCTAGCCCTAGCCCTAGCCTAATACTAACCCTCACCTTCACCCTCACCCTAACCCTACCCCTGGCCTGGCCTGGCCCTAGTCCTGGCAATAGCCCTAACCCTAACCCTGGCCCTAATCCTAATCCTAGCCCGAGCCCCTGCCGAAGCCCGAGCTTTAGCCATAGCCATAATCGTAGCACTAGGCCTAGGCCTAATCCTAAACCTGACCCTAGCCCTAGCCCTAGCCCTAGCCCTAGCCCTAGCCCTAGCCCTAGCCCAACCCTAGTCCTACTCCTAGTAGCACTAGGAGTAGCACTAGGCCTAGTGCTAATCGTAGCACTAGGCCTAGGCCTAATCCTAAACCTGACCCTAGCCCTAGCCCTAGCCCTAGCCCTAGACCTAGACCTAGACCTAGACCTAGACCTAGACCTAGACCTAGCCCTAGACCTAACCCTCACCCTCACCCTAACCCAAACCCTAACCTTAGCCCAGCCCTAGCCCTAACCCTGGCCCTAAAACCTAACCCTAACCCTAACACTAACCTTAACCCTAACCCTAGCCGTAGCACTTGCACTCGAAGTACCCCTACCCCTACCCCTAGACCCAGCCCTAGCCCTCGGCCTAGGCCTAGCATAGCCCTTACCCTAGAAGTAGTCCTAGTCCTAGTCCAAGTCCTACTCCTAGTCCTAACCCTAACCGTAGCCCAGCCCTAGCCCTAGTGCAAACTCTAACCCTAACCCTAACCCTAACCCTAATCTTATTCCTAGCCCTAGCCCTAGCCCTAACCCTAACCCGAGCCCTAGCGCTAGCCCTAGCCCTAATTCTAACACTCACCTTCACCCTCACCCTAACCCGAGCCCTGGCCTGACCCTAGTCCTGGCAATAGCCCTAACCCTAACCCTGGCCCTAAGCCTAATCCTAGCCCGAGTCCCTGCCCAAGCCCGAGCTTAAGCCATAGCCATAATCGTAGCACTAGGCCTAGGCCTAATCCTAATGCTGACCCTGACCCTAGCCCTAGCCCTAGCGCTAGCCCTAGCCCTAGCCCTAGCCCTAGCCCTAGCCCTAGCCCTAGCCCTAGCCCTAGCCCTAGCCCTAGCCCTAGCCCTAGCCCTAGCCCTAGCCCAACCCTTGTCCTAGTCCTACTCCTAGTCCTAGTCGTAGTCCTAGACCTAGTCCTAGCCCTAGCCCTAGCCGCAGCCCTTCCCTAGGCCTAGCCCTGACCCTACCTTAAGCCCTAGCCCTAGCCGTAGCACTAGGCCTAACACTAACCCTAAGCGGAAGCCTAAGCCTAAGCTTAACCCTAGCCCTAACCCTAGCCGGAACCCTAACACAAACCATACCAATAAGCCTAGTCCTAGCCCTAGCCTTAACACTAACCCTCACCTTCACCCTCACCCTCACCCTAGCCCTGCTCTGGCCGTAGACGTAGAAATACACGGAAACCTAACACTAGACCTAAGCCTAATCCTTGCCCAAGCCCGAGGCCGAGGCCGAGCCCGAGCCCGAGGCCGAGCCTGAGGCCGAGGCCGAGCCCTAGGCCTAGCCCTAGTCGTAGCACTAGGCCTAGGCCTAAACCAAACCCTAACCCTAACCCTAACCCTAACCGTAACCCTACCCTAGCCCTAGCCCTAGTCCTAATCCCAGTCCTAGTCCTAGGCCTAGCCCTAGGCCTAGCCCTAACACTAGCCCTAGCCCTAGCCCTAGCCTCAGGCCTTCCATAGGCCTAGCCCTGACCCTAGCTTAAGCCCTAGCCCTAGCCGTAGCACTAGGCCTAACCCTAACCCTAAGCCTAAGCCTAAGCCTAACCCTAGCCCTAACCCAAGCCGGAACCCTAATACAAACCCTAACACTAAGCCTAGCCCTAGCCTTACCACTAACCCTCACCTTCACCCTCACCCTAGCCCTGTTCTGGCCGTAGATGTAGAAATAGCCCGAAACCTATCCCTAGACCTAAGTCTAATCCTAGCCCGAGCCCGAGCCCGAGCCCGAGCTTTAACCATAGCCATAATCGTAGCACTAGGCCTAGGCCTAATCCTAACCCTAACCCTAGCCCTAACTCTAGCCCTAACCCTAACCCGAAACCTAGCCCAAGCCCAAGCCCTAGCCCTAAGCCTAAGCCTAAGCCTAACCCTAGCCCTAACCCTATCCCTATCCCTATCCCTAGTCTTAGCACTGGGCCTAGGCCTAAACCAAACCCTAGCCCTAGCCCTAGCCCTAGCCCTAGCCCTAGCCCTAGCCCTAGCCCTAGCCCTAACCCTAGCCCTAAACCTAGCCCTAGCCCTAGCCCTAGCCCTAGCCCTCACCCTCATGCTACCTCAGCCCTGGCTCTAGCCCTAGCCCAACCCGTCGCCCTAACCGTAACCATAACACTAGGCCTAGCCCTAAGCCTAGCCCTAACCCTAGCCTCAGCCTTAGCCCTAGCCCTAGCCCTAGCCCTAGCCCTGGTCCTAGCCCTAACCCTAGCCCTAGCCCTAGCCCTAGCCGCAGCCCTTCCCTAGGCCTAGCCCTGACACTAGCTTCTTCTTCTAGGGATTAATCTAGCTTTAGTCCACTTTCATAGACACAGAAGACATCAGCCATGTGACCAATAATTTTCTCTTCACTATGGCTGCAGTCACACCAGAGCTTTAATCCAGCTTCAGTCCACTTTCACATGAGCCAAGCTTGCTAGGTGGCTTTGGGCTAGTCAGAGCTCTCTTCTGAGCTCTCACAGCCCCACCTACCTCACAGGGTGTCTGTTGTGGGGGGAAGAACAGAAAGTTTGTCAGCCGCTTTGAGTCCCCTTAAAAGGGTGAGAAAAGCGGGGTAGAAAAGCCAACGTTGCTTCTTCTAGGGATTAATCTAGCTTTAGTCCACTTTCATAGGCACAGAAGATATCAGCCATGTGACCAATAATTTTCTCTTCACTTTGGCTGCAGTCACACCAGTGCTTTAATCCAGCTTCCGTCCACTTTCACATGAGCCAAGCTTGCTAGGTGGCCATGGGCTAGTCACAGCTCTCTTCTGAGCTCTCACAGCCCCACCTACCTCACAGGGTGTCTGTTGTGGGGGGAAGAACAGAAAGTTTGTCAGCTGCTTTGAGTCCCTTTAAATGGGAGAGAAAACCGGGGTAGAAAAGCCATTGCTGCTTCTGCTTCTTCTAGGGATTAATCCAGCTTCAGTCCACTTTCACATGAGCCAAGCTTGCTAGGTGAGGGTTAGTATTAGGGCTAGGGCTCGGGCTCGGGTTAGGCTTAGGGCCAGGGTTAGGGTTAGGACTATTGCTAGGACTAGGGCCAGGCCAGGGCTACGGTCAGGGTGAGGGTGAAGGTGAGGGTTACTATTAGGGCTAGGGATAGGGATAGGGCTCGGGTTAGGCTTAGGGCGAGGGCTAGGGCTAGGACTTGGGCTTGGGCCAGGGTTAGGTTTAGGGTTAGGGTTAGGGCTAGGGATAAGATTAGGGTTAGGGTTAGGGTTAGAGTGTGCACTAGGGCTAGGGCTGGGCTACGGTTAGGGTTAGGACTAGGACTTGGGCTTCTAGGGTTAGGGCTATGCTAGGCCTAGGCCGAGGGCTAGGGCTGGGGCTAGGGGTAGGGTCAGGGGTACTTCGAGGGCAAGTGCTACGGCTAGGGTTAGGGTTAAGGTAAGTTTTACGGTTAGGGTTAGGTTTTATGGCCAGGGTTAGGGCTAAGGCTGGGCTAAGGTTAGAGTTTGGGTTAGGGTGAGGGTTAGGGTTAGGGCGAGGGCGAGGGCGAGGGCTAGGGCGAGGGCTAGGGCTAGGGCTAGGGCTAGGGCTAGGGCTAATGTTAGGGTTACGGTCAGGGCGACGGGTTGGGCTAGGGCTCGATACAGGGCTGAGCTAGCGTGAGGGTGAGGGTGAGGGTGAGGGTGAGGGTGAGGGTGAGGGCTAGGGCTTGGGCTGGGGATAGGGATAGGGATAGGGATAGGGATAGGGATAGGATTAGGGTTAGGGTTTGGCCCTAACCCTAGCCCTAATCCTAGCCCTAACCTTAGCCCAGACCTAGCCCTAACCCTGGCCCTATAACCTAGCCCTAACCCTAACCCAAACCCTAACCTTTGCCCAGTCATAGCCCTAGCCCTAACCCTCACCCTCACCCTCTCCCTCTCCCTCACCCTCACCCTAACCCAAACCCTAACCTTACCCAGCCCTAGCCCTAACCCTTGCACTAAAACCTAACACTAACCCTAACACTAACCCTAACGCTAACCCTAACGCTAACCCTAACCCTAACCCCAGCCCTAGCACTAGCACTAGCCCAATCCTAACCTTAACCTTAACCCTAGCCCTAGCCCTCGCCGTACCCCTAACCCTAATCCTACCCCAGCCCTAGCCCTCGGCCTAGGCCTAGCACAGCCCTAGCCCTAGAAGTAGTCCTAGTCCTAGTCCTAGTCCTAGTCCTACTAATAGTCCTAGTCCTATTCCTAGTCCTAGTCCTAGTCCTACTCCTAACCCTAACCCTAACCCTAACCCTAGCCCAGGCCTAGCTCTAGTGCTAGCGCTAACGCAAACGCTAACCCAAACCCTAACCCTAATCTTATCCCTAGCCCTAACCCTAACCCTTACCCTAACCCTAACCCTAGCCCAAGTCCAAGCCCTAGCCCGAAGGCTAACCCTAGCCCTAGCCCTAGCCCTAGTCGTACCACTAGGCCTAAGCCTAAACCAAACCCTAACCCTAATCCTAGCCCTAGCCGCAGCCCAAGCCCTAGCCCTTACCCTCACCCTCACCCTCACCCTCACCCTCACACTAGCTCAGCCCTGTATCTGACCCTAGCCCAACCCGTCGCCCTGACCGTAACCCTAACATTAGCCCTAGACCTAGCCCTAGCCCTAGCCGTAACCCTAACCCTCACCCTCACCCAAACCCTAACCTTTGCCCAGTCGTAGCCCTAGCCCTCACCCTCACCCTCACCCTCTCCCTCTCCCTAACCCTCACCCTCACCCTGACCCTTACCCTCACCCTCAACCAAACACTAACCCTAGCCTCAGCCTTAGCCCGAGCCCGAGCCCGAGCCCTAGCCCGAGCCCTTGTCCTAGCCCTAACCCTAGCCCTAGCCCTAGCCCTAGCCCTAGCCCTAGCCGCAGCCCTTCCCTAGGCCTAGCCCTGACACTAGCTTCTTCTCCTAGGGATTAATCTAGCAAAGTCCACTTCCATAGGCACAGAAGACATCAGCCATGTGACCAATAATTTTCTCTTCACTTTGGCTGCAGTCACATGAGAGCTTTAATCCAGCTTCCGTCCACTTTTACATGAGCCAAGCTTGCTAGGTGGCCATGGGCTAGTCACAGCTCTCTTCTGAGCTCTCACAGCCCCACCTACCTCCCAGGGTGTCTGTTGTGGGGGGAAGAACAGAAAGTTTGTCAGCCGCTTTGAGTCCCCTTAAATGCGTGAGAAAAGCAGGGTAGAAAAGCCAACTCTAAGCCTAGCCCTAGCCCTAGCCCTAACACTAACCCTCACCTTCACCCTCACCCTCGGCCTAGCCCTGCTATGGCCGTAGATGTAGAAATAGCCCGAAACCTATCCCTAGACCTAAGCCTAATCCTAGCCCGAGCCCGAGCTCGAGCCCGTGCCTGAGCTTTAGCCATAGCCATAATCGTAGCACTATGCCTAGGCCTAATTCTAACCCTAACCCTAGCCCTAACCCTAGCCCTAACCCTAAACCTAAACCTAGCCCAAGCCCAAGCCCTAGCCCTAAGCCTAAGCCTAAGCCTAGCCCTAACCCTAACCCTATCCCTATCCCTATCCCTATCCCTAGTCGTAGCACTAGGCCTAGGCCTAAACCAAACCCTAGCCCTAGCCCTAGCCGTAGCCCTAGCCCTAGCCCTAGCCCTAGCCCTAGCCCTAGCCCAAACCCTAACCTTTGCCCAGTCATAGCCCAAGCCCTAGCCCTAGCCCTAACCCTCTCCCTCTCCCTCTCCCTCTCCCTCACCCTAACCCAAACCCTAACCTTAGCCCAGCCCTAGCCCTAACCCTGGCCCTAAAACCTAACCCTAACCCTAACCATAACACTAAAGTTAACCCTAACCCTAGACCTAGCACTAGCACTAGCCCAATCCTAACTTTAAGCTAACCCCTAGCCCTCGCCCTAGCCCTAGCCCCAGCCCTAGCCCTGGGCCTATTCCTAGCATTGCCCTAGCCCTAGAAGTTGTCCTAGTCCTAGTCCTAGTCTTAGTCCTAGTCCTAACCCTAACCCTAACCGTAGCCCAGCCCTAGCCCTAGTGCAAAATCTAACCCTAACCCTATCCCTAATCTTAGCCCAAGCCCTAGCCCTAGCCCTAGCCCTAGCCCTAGCCCTAGCCCTAGCCCTAGCCCTAGTCCTAGCCCTAGACCTAACCCTCACCCTCACCCTAACCCAAACCCTAACCTTAGCCCAGCCCTAGCCCTAACCCTGGCCCTAAAACCTAACCCTAACCCTAACACTAACCTTAACCCTAACCCTAGCCATAGCACTTGCACTCGAAGTACCCCTACCCCTACCGCTAGACCCAGCCCTAGCCCTCGGCCTAGGCCTAGCATAGCCCTTACCCTAGAAGTAGTCCTAGTCCTAGTCCAAGTCCTAGTCCTAGTCCTAACCCTAACCGTAGGCCAGCCCTAGCCCTAGTGCAAACTCTAACCCTAACCCTAACCCTAACCCTAATCTTATTCCTAGCCCTAGCCCTAGCCCTAACCCTAACCCGAGCCCTAGCGCTAGCCCTAGCCCTAATTCTAACCCTCACCTTCACCCTTACCCTAACCCTAGCCCTGGCCTGGCCCTAGTCCTGGCAATAGCCCTAACCCTAACCCTGGCCCTAAGCCTAATCCTAGCCCAAGCCCCTGCCCAAACCCGAGCTTAAGCCATAGCCATAATCGTAGCACTAGGCCTAGGCCTAATCCTAACCCTGACCCTGACCCTAGCCCTAGCCCTAGCCCTAGCCCTAGCCCTAGCCCTAGCCCTAGCCCTAGCCCTAGCCCTAGCCCAACCCTTGTCCTAGTCCTACTCCTAGTCCTAGTCGTAGTCCTAGACCTAGTCCTAGCCCTAGCCGCAGCCCTTCCCTAGGCCTAGCACTGACCCTACCTTAAGCCCTAGCCCTAGCCGTAGCACTAGGCCTAACACTAACCCTAAGCGGAAGCCTAAGCCTAAGCTTAACTCTAGCCCTAACCCTAGCCGGAACCCTAACACAAACCATACCAATAAGCGTAGTCCTAGCCCTAGCCTTAACACTAACCCTCACCTTCACCCTCACCCTCACCCTAGCCCTGCTCTGGTCGTAGATGTAGAAATAGACGGAAACCTATCCCTAGACCTAAGCCTAATCCTAGCCCGAGCCCGAGCCCGAGCTTTAGCCATAGCCATAATCGTAGCACTAGGCCTAGGCCTAGGCCTAATCCTAACCCTAACCCTAGCCCTAACCCTAGCCCTAACGTTAAACCTAAACCTAGCCCAAGCCCAAGCCCTAGCCCTAAGCCTAAGCCTAAGCCTAACCCTAGCCCTAACCCTATCCCTATCCCTATCCCTATCCCTATCCCTATCCCTAGTCATAGCACTAGGCCTAGGCATAAACCAAACCCTAGCCCTAGCCCTAGCCCTAGCCCTAGCCCTAGCTTTAGCCATAGCCCTAGCCCAAACCCTAACCTTTGCCCAGTCATAGCCGTAGCCATTGCCCTAACCCTCACCCTCTCCCTCTCCCTCACCCTCACCCTCACCCTCACAATAACCCAAACCCTAAACTTACCCAGCCCTAGCCCTAACCCTTGCCCTAAAACCTAACACTAACCCTAACGCTAACCCTAACCCTAAACCTAGCACTAGCACTAGCCCTAGCCCAATCCTAACCTTAACCTTAACCCTAGCCCTAGCCCTCGCCGGACCCCTACCCCTAACCCTAATCCTACCCCAGCCCTAGACCTCGGCCTAGGCCTAGCACAGCCCTAGACCTAGAAGTAGTCCTAGTCCTAGTCCTAGTCCTAGTCCTAGTCCTACTAATAGTCCTAGTCCTAGTCCTAACCCTAACCCTAAACCTAGCCCAGGCCTAGCTCTAGTGCTAGCGCTAACGCAAACGCTCACCCAAACCCTAACCCTAATCTTATCCCTAGCCCTAACCCTAACCCTTACCCTAACCCTAGCCCAAGCCCAAGCCCAAGCCCTAGCCCTAAGGCTAACCCTAGCCCTAGCCCTAGCCCTAGTCGTACCACTAGGCCTAAGCCTAAACCAAACCCTAGCCCTAGCCCTAGCCCTAGCCCTAGCCCTAGCCCTAGCCCTAGCCCAAGCCCACACCCTCACCCTCACCCTCACCCTCACGCTAGCTCAGCCCTGTATCTAACCCTAACCCTAACACTAACACTAACACTAACACTAACCTTAACCCTAAACCTAGCCGTAGCACATGCCCTCGAAGTACCCCTACCCCTAGCCCTAGCCCCAGCCCTAGCCCTCGGCCCAGGCCTACCATAGCCCTAACCCTAGAAGTAGTCCTAGTCCTAGTCCAAGTCCTAGTCCTAGTCCTAGTCCTAACCCTAACCGTAGCCCAGCCCTAGCCCTAGTGCAAACTCTAACCCTAACCCTAACCCTAACCCTAATCTTATTCCTAGCCCTAACCCTAACCCTGGCCAAAGCCCAAGTCTTAGCCCTAGCCCTAAGCCTAACCCGAGCCCTAGCCCTAGCCCTAGCCTAATACTAACCCTCACCTTCACCCTCACCCTAACCCTAGCCCTGGCCTGGCCTGGCCCTAGTCCTGGCAATAGCCCTAACCCTAACCCTGGCCCTAATCCTAATCCTAGCCCGAGCCCCTGCCGAAGCCCGAGCTTTAGCCATAGCCATAATCGTAGCACTAGGCCTAGGCCTAATCCTAAACCTGACCCTAGCCCTAGCCCTAGCCCTAGCCCTAGCCCTAGCCCTAGCCCTAGCCCAACCCTAGTCCTACTCCTAGTAGCACTAGGAGTAGCACTAGGCCTAGTGCTAATCGTAGCACTAGGCCTAGGCCTAATCCTAAACCTGACCCTAGCCCTAGCCCTAGCCCTAGCCCTAGCCCTAGCCCTAGCCCTAGCCCTAGTCGTACCACTAGGCCTAAGCCTAAACCAAACCCTAGCCCTAGCCCTAGCCCTAGCCCTAGCCCTAGCCCTAGCCCTAGCCCTAGCCCTAGCCCTAGCCCTAGCCCAAGCCCTAGCCCACACCCTCACCCTCACCCTCACCCTCACGCTAGCTCAGCCCTGTATCTAACCCTAACCCTAACACTAACACTAACCTTAACCCTAAACCTAGCCGTAGCACTTGCCCTCGAAGTACCCCTACCCCTATCCCTAGCCCCAGCCCTAGCCCTCGGCCCAGGCCTACCATAGCCCTAACCCTAGAAGTAGTCCTAGTCCTAGTCCAAGTCCTAGTCCTAGTCCTAGTCCTAACCCTAACCGTAGCCCAGCCCTAGCCCTAGTGCAAACTCTAACCCTAACCCTAACCCTAACCCTAATCTTATTCCTAGCCCTAACCCTAACCCTAACCCTGGCCAAAGCCCAAGTCTTAGCCCTAGCCCTAGCCCTAAGCCTAACCCGAGCCCTAGCCCTAGCCCTAGCCTAATACTAACCCTCACCTTCACCCTCACCCTAACCGTAGCCCTGGCCTGGCCTGGCCCTAGTCCTGGCAATAGCCCTAACCCTAACCCTGGCCCTAATCCTAATCCTAGCCCGAGCCCCTGCCGAAGCCCGAGCTTTAGCCATAGCCATAATCGTAGCACTAGGCCGAGGCCTAATCCTAAACCTGACCCTAGCCCTAGCCCTACCCCTAGCCCTACCCCTAGCCCTAGCCCTAGCCCTAGCCCAACCCTAGTCCTACTCCTAGTAGCACTAGGAGTAGCACTAGGCCTAGTGCTAATCGGAGCACTAGGCCTAGGCCTAATCCTAAACCTGACCCTAGCCCTAGCCCTAGCCCTAGCCCTAGCCCTAGCCCTAGCCCTAGCCCTAGACCTAGACCTAGACCTAACCCTCACCCTCACCCTAACCCAAACCCTAACCTTAGCCCAGCCCTAGCCCTAACCCTGGCCCTAAAACCTAACCCTAACCCTAACACTAACCTTAACCCTAACCCTAGCCATAGCACTTGCACTCGAAGTACCCCTACCCCTACCCCTAGACCCAGCCCTAGCCCTCGGCCTAGGCCTAGCATAGCCCTTACCCTAGAAGTAGTCCTAGTCCTAGTCCAAGTCCTAGTCCTAGTCCTAACCCTAACCGTAGGCCAGCCCTAGCCCTAGTGCAAACTCTAACCCTAACCCTAAACCTAACCCTAATCTTATTCCTAGCCCTAGCCCTAGCCCTAACCCTAACCCGAGCCCTAGCGCTAGCCCTAGCCCTAATTCTAACCCTCACCTTCACCCTTACCCTAACCCTAGCCCTGGCCTGGCCCTAGTCCTGGCAATAGCCCTAACCCTAACCCTGGCCCTAAGCCTAATCCTAGCCCGAGCCCCTGCCCAAACCCGAGCTTAAGCCATAGCCATAATCGTAGCACTAGGCCTAGGCCTAATCCTAACCCTGACCCTGACCCTAGCCCTAGCCCTAGCCCTAGCCCTAGCCCAACCCTTGTCCTAGTCCTACTCCTAGTCCTAGTCGTAGTCCTAGACCTAGTCCTAGCCCTAGCCGCAGCCCTTCCCTAGGCCTAGCACTGACCCTACCTTAAGCCCTAGCCCTAGCCGTAGCACTAGGCCTAACACTAACCCTAAGCGGAAGCCTAAGCCTAAGCTTAACTCTAGCCCTAACCCTAGCCGGAACCCTAACACAAACCATACCAATAAGCGTAGTCCTAGCCCTAGCCTTAACACTAACCCTCACCTTCACCCTCACCCTCACCCTAGCCCTGCTCTGGCCGTAGATGTAGAAATAGACGGAAACCTATCCCTAGACCTAAGCCTAATCCTAGCCCGAGCCCGAGCCCGAGCTTTAGCCATAGCCATAATCGTAGCACTAGGCCTAGGCCTAATCCTAACCCTAACCCTAGCCCTAACCCTAGCCCTAACGTTAAACCTAAACCTAGCCCAAGCCCAAGCCCTAGCCCTAAGCCTAAGCCTAACCCTAGCCCTAACCCTATCCCTATCCCTATCCCTATCCCTATCCCTATCCCTAGTCATAGCACTAGGCCTAGGCATAAACCAAACCCTAGCCCTAGCCCTAGCCCTAGCCCTAGCTTTAGCCATAGCCCTAGCCCAATCCCTAACCTTTGCCCAGTCATAGCCGTAGCCATTGCCCTAACCCTCACCCTCTCCCTCTCCCTCACCCTCACCCTCACAATAACCCAAACCCTAAACTTTCCCAGCCCTAGCCCTAACCCTTGCCCTAAAACCTAACACTAACCCTAACACTAACCCTAACGCTAACCCTAAACCTAGCACTAGCACTAGCCCTAGCCCAATCCTAACCTTAACCTTAACCCTAGCCCTAGCCCTCGCCAAACCCCTACCCCTAACCCTAATCCTACCCCAGCCCTAGACCTCGGCCTAGGCCTAGCACAGCCCTAGCCCTAGAAGTAGTCCTAGTCCTAGTCCTAGTCCTAGTCCTAACCCTAAACCTAAACCTAGCCCAGGCCTAGCTCTAGTGCTAGCGCTAACGCAAACGCTCACCCAAACCCTAACCCTAATCTTATCCCTAGCCCTAACCCTAACCCTTACCCTAACCCTAGCCCAAGCCCAAGCCCTAGCCCTAAGGCTAACCCTAGCCCTAGCCCTAGCCCTAGTCGTACCACTAGGTCTCAGCCTAAACCAAACCCTAGCCCTAGCCCTAGCCCTAGCCCTAGCCCAAGCCCTCACCCTCACCCTCACCCTCACGCTAGCTCAGCCCTGTATCTAACCCTAACCCTAACACTAACACTAACCTTAACCCTAAATCTAGCCGTAGCACTTGCCCTCGAAGTACTCCTACCCCTATCCCTAGCCCCAGCCCTAGCCCTCGGCCCAGGCCTACCATAGCCCTAACCCTAGAAGTAGTCCTAGTCCTAGTCCAAGTCCTAGTCCTAGTCCTAGTCCTAACCCTAACCGTAGCCCAGCCCTAGCCCTAGTGCAAACTCTAACCCTAACCCTAACCCTAACACTAATCTTATTCCTAGCCCTAACCCTAACCCTAACCCTGGCCAAAGCCCAAGTCTTAGCCCTAGCCCTAGCCCTAAGCCTAACCCGAGCCCTAGCCCTAGCCCTAGCCCTAGCCTAATACTAACCCTCACCTTCACCCTCACCCTAACCGTAGCCCTGGCCTGGCCTGGCCCTAGTCCTGGCAATAGCCCTAACCCTAACCCTGGCCCTAATCCTAATCCTAGCCCGAGCCCCTGCCGAAGCCCGAGCTTTAGCCATAGCCATAATCGTAGCACTAGGCCTAGGCCTAATCCTAAACCTGACCCTAGCCCTAGCCCTAGCCCTAGCCCTAGCACTAGACCTAGACCTAGACCTAGACCTAACCCTCACCCTCACCCTAACCCAAACCCTAACCTTAGCCCAGCCCTAGCCCTAACCCTGGCCCTAAAACCTAACCCTAACCCTAACACTAACCTTAACCCTAACCCTAGCCATAGCACTTGCACTCGAAGTACCCCTACCCCTACCCCTAGACCCAGCCCTAGCCCTCGGCCTAGGCCTAGCATAGCCCTTACCCTAGAAGTAGTCCTAGTCCTAGTCCAAGTCCTAGTCCTAGTCCTAACCCTAACCATAGGCCAGCCCTAGCCCTAGTGCAAACTCTAACCCTAACCCTAACCCTAACCCTAATCTTATTCCTAGCCCTAGCCCTAGCCCTAACCCTAACCCGAGCCCTAGCGCTAGCCCTAGCCCTAATTCTAACCCTCACCTTCACCCTTACCCTAACCCTAGCCCTGGCCTGGCCCTAGTCCTGGCAATAGCCCTAACCCTAACCCTGGCCCTAAGCCTAATCCTAGCCCGAGCCCCTGCCCAAACCCGAGCTTAAGCCATAGCCATAATCGTAGCACTAGGCCTAGGCCTAATCCTAACCCTGACCCTGACCCTAGCCCTAGCCCTAGCCCTAGCCCTAGCCCAACCCTTGTCCTAGTCCTACTCCTAGTCCTAGTCGTAGTCCTAGACCTAGTCCTAGCCCTAGCCGCAGCCCTTCCCTAGGCCTAGCACTGACCCTACCTTAAGCCCTAGCCCTAGCCGTAGCACTAGGCCTAACACTAACCCTAAGCGGAAGCCTAAGCCTAAGCTTAACTCTAGCCCTAACCCTAGCCGGAACCCTAACACAAACCATACCAATAAGCGTAGTCCTAGCCCTAGCCTTAACACTAACCCTCACCTTCACCCTCACCCTCACCCTAGCCCTGCTCTGGCCGTAGATGTAGAAATAGACGGAAACCTATCCCTAGACCTAAGCCTAATCCTAGCCCGAGCCCGAGCCCGAGCTTTAGCCATAGCCATAATCGTAGCACTAGGCCTAGGCCTAATCCTAACCCTAACCCTAGCCCTAACCCTAGCCCTAACGTTAAACCTAAACCTAGCCCAAGCCCAAGCCCTAGCCCTAAGCCTAAGCCTAACCCTAGCCCTAACCCTATCCCTATCCCTATCCCTATCCCTATCCCTAGTCATAGCACTAGGCCTAGGCATAAACCAAACCCTAGCCCTAGCCCTAGCCCTAGCCCTAGCTTTAGCCATAGCCCTAGCCCAATCCCTAACCTTTGCCCAGTCATAGCCGTAGCCATTGCCCTAACCCTCACCCTCTCCCTCTCCCTCACCCTCACCCTCACAATAACCCAAACCCTAAACTTACCCAGCCCTAGCCCTAACCCTTGCCCTAAAACCTAACACTAACCCTAACACTAACCCTAACGCTAACCCTAAACCTAGCACTAGCACTAGCCCTAGCCCAATCCTAACCTTAACCTTAACCCTAGCCCTAGCCCTCGCCAAACCCCTACCCCTAACCCTAATCCTACCCCAGCCCTAGACCTCGGCCTAGGCCTAGCACAGCCCTAGCCCTAGAAGTAGTCCTAGTCCTAGTCCTAGTCCTAGTCCTAACCCTAAACCTAAACCTAGCCCAGGCCTAGCTCTAGTGCTAGCGCTAACGCAAACGCTCACCCAAACCCTAACCCTAATCTTATCCCTAGCCCTAACCCTAACCCTTACCCTAACCCTAGCCCAAGCCCAAGCCCTAGCCCTAAGGCTAACCCTAGCCCTAGCCCTAGCCCTAGTCGTACCACTAGGTCTCAGCCTAAACCAAACCCTAGCCCTAGCCCTAGCCCTAGCCCTAGCCCAAGCCCTCACCCTCACCCTCACCCTCACGCTAGCTCAGCCCTGTATCTAACCCTAACCCTAACACTAACACTAACCTTAACCCTAAATCTAGCCGTAGCACTTGCCCTCGAAGTACTCCTACCCCTATCCCTAGCCCCAGCCCTAGCCCTCGGCCCAGGCCTACCATAGCCCTAACCCTAGAAGTAGTCCTAGTCCTAGTCCAAGTCCTAGTCCTAGTCCTAGTCCTAACCCTAACCGTAGCCCAGCCCTAGCCCTAGTGCAAACTCTAACCCTAACCCTAACCCTAACACTAATCTTATTCCTAGCCCTAACCCTAACCCTAACCCTGGCCAAAGCCCAAGTCTTAGCCCTAGCCCTAGCCCTAAGCCTAACCCGAGCCCTAGCCCTAGCCCTAGCCCTAGCCTAATACTAACCCTCACCTTCACCCTCACCCTAACCGTAGCCCTGGCCTGGCCTGGCCCTAGTCCTGGCAATAGCCCTAACCCTAACCCTGGCCCTAATCCTAATCCTAGCCCGAGCCCCTGCCGAAGCCCGAGCTTTAGCCATAGCCATAATCGTAGCACTAGGCCTAGGCCTAATCCTAAACCTGACCCTAGCCCTAGCCCTAGCCCTAGCCCTAGCCCTAGACCTAGACCTAGACCTAGACCTAACCCTCACCCTCACCCTAACCCAAACCCTAACCTTAGCCCAGCCCTAGCCCTAACCCTGGCCCTAAAACCTAACCCTAACCCTAACACTAACCTTAACCCTAACCCTAGCCATAGCACTTGCACTCGAAGTACCCCTACCCCTAACCCTAGACCCAGCCCTAGCCCTCGGCCTAGGCCTAGCATAGCCCTTACCCTAGAAGTAGTCCTAGTCCTAGTCCAAGTCCTAGTCCTAGTCCTAACCCTAACCGTAGGCCAGCCCTAGCCCTAGTGCAAACTCTAACCCTAACCCTAACCCTAACCCTAATCTTATTCCTAGCCCTAGCCCTAGCCCTAACCCTAACCCGAGCCCTAGCGCTAGCCCTAGCCCTAATTCTAACCCTCACCTTCACCCTTACCCTAACCCTAGCCCTGGCCTGGCCCTAGTCCTGGCAATAGCCCTAACCCTAACCCTGGCCCTAAGCCTAATCCTAGCCCGAGCCCCTGCCCAAACCCGAGCTTAAGCCATAGCCATAATCGTAGCACTAGGCCTAGGCCTAATCCTAATCCTGACCCTGACCCTAGCCCTAGCCCTAGCCCTAGCCCTAGCCCAACCCTTGTCCTAGTCCTACTCCTAGTCCTAGTCGTAGTCCTAGACCTAGTCCTAGCCCTAGCCGCAGCCCTTCCCTAGGCCTAGCACTGACCCTACCTTAAGCCCTAGCCCTAGCCGTAGCACTAGGCCTAACACTAACCCTAAGCGGAAGCCTAAGCCTAAGCTTAACTCTAGCCCTAACCCTAGCCGGAACCCTAACACAAACCATACCAATAAGCGTAGTCCTAGCCCTAGCCTTAACACTAACCCTCACCTTCACCCTCACCCTCACCCTAGCCCTGCTCTGGCCGTAGATGTAGAAATAGACGGAAACCTATCCCTAGACCTAAGCCTAATCCTAGCCCGAGCCCGAGCCCGAGCTTTAGCCATAGCCATAATCGTAGCACTAGGCCTAGGCCTAATCCTAACCCTAACCCTAGCCCTAACCCTAGCCCTAACGTTAAACCTAAACCTAGCCCAAGCCCAAGCCCTAGCCCTAAGCCTAAGCCTAACCCTAGCCCTAACCCTATCCCTATCCCTATCCCTATCCCTATCCCTAGTCATAGCACTAGGCCTAGGCATAAACCAAACCCTAGCCCTAGCCCTAGCCCTAGCCCTAGCTTTAGCCATAGCCCTAGCCCAAACCCTAACCTTTGCCCAGTCATAGCCGTAGCCATTGCCCTAACCCTCACCCTCTCCCTCTCCCTCACCCTCACCCTCACAATAACCCAAACCCTAAACTTACCCAGCCCTAGCCCTAACCCTTGCCCTAAAACCTAACACTAACCCTAACACTAACCCTAACGCTAACCCTAAACCTAGCACTAGCACTAGCACTAGCCCAATCCTAACCTTAACCTTAACCCTAGCCCTAGCCCTCGCCGGACCCCTACCCCTACCCCTAATCCTACCCCAGCCCTAGACCTCGGCCTAGGCCTAGCACAGCCCTAGCCCTAGAAGTAGTCCTAGTCCTAGTCCTAGTCCTAGTCCTAACCCTAAACCTAAACCTAGCCCAGGCCTAGCTCTAGTGCTAGCGCTAACGCAAACGCTCACCCAAACCCTAACCCTAATCTTATCCCTAGCCCTAACCCTAACCCTTACCCTAACCCTAGCCCAAGCCCAAGCCCTAGCCCTAAGGCTAACCCTAGCCCTAGCCCTAGCCCTAGTCGTACCACTAGGTCTCAGCCTAAACCAAACCCTAGCCCTAGCCCTAGCCCTAGCCCTAGCCCTAGCCCAAGCCCTAGCCCTCACCCTCACCCTCACCCTCACGCTAGCTCAGCCCTGTATCTAACCCTAACCCTAACCCTAACCCTAACACTAACCTTAACCCTAAATCTAGCCGTAGCACTTGCCCTCGAAGTACTCCTACCCCTATCCCTAGCCCCAGACCTAGCCCTCGGCCCAGGCCTACCATAGCCCTAACCCTAGAAGTAGTCCTAGTCCTAGTCCTAGTCCAAGTCCTAGTCCTAGTCCTAGTCCTAACCCTAACCGTAGCCCAGCCCTAGCCCTAGTGCAAACTCTAACCCTAACCCTAACCCTAACCCTAATCTTATTCCTAGCCCTAACCCTAACCCTAACCCTGGCCAAAGCCCAAGTCTTAGCCCTAGCCCTAGCCCTAAGCCTAACCCGAGCCCTAGCCCTAGCCCTAGCCTAATACTAACCCTCACCTTCACCCTCACCCTAACCGTAGCCCTGGCCTGGCCTGGCCCTAGTCCTGGCAATAGCCCTAACCCTAACCCTGGCCCTAATCCTAATCCTAGCCCGAGCCCCTGCCGAAGCCCGAGCTTTAGCCATAGCCATAATCGTAGCACTAGGCCTAGGCCTAATCCTAAACCTGACCCTAGCCCTAGCCCTAGCCCTAGCCCTAGCCCTAGACCTAGACATAGACCTAGACCTAGACCTAACCCTCACCCTCACCCTAACCCAAACCCTAAACTTAGCCCAGCCCTAGCCCTAACCCTGGCCCTAAAACCTAACCCTAACCCTAACACTAACCTTAACCCTAACCCTAGCCATAGCACTTGCACTCGAAGTACCCCTACCCCTACCCCTAGACCCAGCCCTAGCCCTCGGCCTAGGCCTAGGATAGCCCTTACCCTAGAAGTAGTCCTAGTCCTAGTCCAAGTCCTAGTCCTAGTCCTAACCCTAACCGTAGGCCAGCCCTAGCCCTAGTGCAAACTCTAACCCTAACCCTAACCCTAACCCTAATCTTATTCCTAGCCCTAGCCCTAACCCTAACCCGAGCCCTAGCGCTAGCCCTAGCCCTAATTCTAACCCTCACCTTCACCCTTACCCTAACCCTAGCCCTGGCCTGGCCCTAGTCCTGGCAATAGCCCTAACCCTAAACCTGGCCCTAAGCCTAATCCTAGCCCGAGCCCCTGCCCAAACCCGAGCTTAAGCCATAGCCATAATCGTAGCACTAGGCCTAGGCCTAATCCTAACCCTGACCCTGACCCTAGCACTAGCCCTAGCCCTAGCCCTAGCCCTAGCCCTAGCCCTAGCCCTAGCCCTAGCCCTAGCCCTAGCTCAACCCTTGTCCTAGTCCTACTCCTAGTCCTAGTCGTAGTCCTAGACCTAGTCCTAGCCTTAGCCGCAGCCCTTCCCTAGGCCTAGCACTGACCCTACCTTAAGCCCTAGCCCTAGCCGTAGCACTAGGCCTAACACTAACCCTAAGCGGAAGCCTAAGCCTAAGCTTAACTCTAGCCCTAACCCTAGCCGGAACCCTAACACAAACCATACCAATAAGCGTAGTCCTAGCCCTAGCCTTAAAACTAACCCTCACCTTCACCCTCACCCTCACCCTAGCCCTGCTCTGGCCGTAGACGTAGAAATAGACGGAAACCTAACACTAGACCTAAGCCTAATCCTTGCCCAAGCCCGAGCCCGAAGCCGAGCCTGAGGCCGAGCCCGAGCCCTAGGCCTAGCCCTAGTCGTAGCACTAGGCCTAGGCCTAGGCCTAGGCCTAAACCAAACCCTAACCCTAACCCTAACCCTAACCGTAACCCTACCCTAGCCCTAGCCCTAGCCCTAGCCCTAGTCCTAATCCCAGTCCTAGTCCTAGGCCTAGGCCTAGCCCTAGCCCTAACCCTAGCCCTAGCCCTAGCCTCAGCCCTTCCATAGGCCTAGCCCTGACCCTAGCTTAAGCCCTAGCCCTAGCCGTAGCACTAGGCCTAACCCTAACCCTAAGCCTAAGCCTAAGCCTAACCCTAGCCCTAACCCAAGCCGGAACCCTAATACAAACCCTA
This sequence comes from Aspidoscelis tigris stejnegeri, assembly GCA_023333525.1. Taxonomy (NCBI): domain Eukaryota; kingdom Metazoa; phylum Chordata; class Lepidosauria; order Squamata; family Teiidae; genus Aspidoscelis; species Aspidoscelis tigris. The sequence goes on along the minus strand of JALMGA010000036.1, from coordinate 29,858 downwards.
ACACTAAGCCTAGCCCTAGCCTTACCACTAACCCTCACCTTCACCCTCACCCTAACCCTAGCCTCAGCCTTAGCCCTAGCCCTAGCCCTAGCCCCACCTACCTCACAGGGTGTCTGTTGTGGGGGGAAGAACAGAAAGTTTGTCAGCTGCTAGGGTGAGGGTGAGGGTGAAGGTGAGGGTTAGTGTTAAGGCTAGGGCTAGGGCTAGGGCTAGGGTAGGGTTACGGTTAGGGTTAGGGTTAGGGTTAGGGTTTGGTTTAGGCCTAGGCCTAATCCTAAACTTGACCCTAGCCCTAGCCCTAGCCCTAGACCTAGCCCTAGACCTAGACCTAGACCTAACCCTCACCCTCACCCTCACCCTAACCCAAACCCTAACCTTAGCCCAGCCCTAGCCCTAACCCTGGCCCTAAAACCTAACCCTAACCCTAACACTAACCTTAACCCTAAACCTAGCCATAGCACTTGCACTCGAAGTACCCCTACCCCTACCCCCTAGACCCAGCCCTAGCCCTCGGCATAGCCCTTACCCTAGAAGTAGTCCTAGTCCTAGTCCAAGTCCTAGTCCTAGTCCTAACCCTAACCGTAGGCCAGCCCTAGCCCTAGTGCAAACTCTAACCCTAACCCTAACCCTAACCCTAATCTTATTCCTAGCCCTAGCCCTAGCCCTAACCCTAACCCGAGCCCTAGCGCTAGCCCTAGCCCTAATTCTAACCATCACCTTCACCCTCACCCTAACCCTAGCCCTGGCCTGGCCCTAGTCCTGGCAATAGCCCTAACCCTAACCCTGGCCCTAAGCCTAATCCTAGCCCGAGCCCCTGCCCAAACCCGAGCTTAAGCCATAGCCATAATCGTAGCACTAGGCCTAGGCCTAATCCTAACCCTGACCCTGACCCTAGCCCTAGCCCTAGCCCTAGCCCTAGCCCTAGCCCTAGCCCAACCCTTGTCCTAGTCCGACTCCTAGTCCTAGTCGTAGTCCTAGACCTAGTCCTAGCCCTAGCCCTAGCCGCAGCCCTTCCCTAGGCCTAGCCCTGACCCTACCTTAAGCCCTAGCCCTAGCCGTAGCACTAGGCCTAACACTAACCCTAAGCGGAAGCCTAAGCCTAAGCTTAACCCTAGCCCTAACCCTAGCCGGAACCCTAACACAAACCATACCAATAAGCCTAGAACTCAATCCGCCGCCATCCTTCCCAGGCCATTGCGGAAAGACATTGCCCCAGGTTGGCTACCTTAAGGCATAGTGTGAACTATGCTTCAACCACAGTGGGCTCTCCGAAACCGATGTTACTGGTTAGAATAAGCAACAGGGCTCTAGCTGGCTGTCAGTGGCAGATGCAGGAGGGCCGGAAGGCAGCCAACTCTCCATAGGAAACAACCCAGGGTAATGGATTGGAGACAGAAGCCTGAAATCATCACGTGCAGAAATGTCACTAAGGGGCAGCGTAGTACAAGTTCCGAAAGAGGCCTTGACAATTGACTACGTGCTACCTCACCGCTGCCAGGCCAGAAGAACGCAATCCGCCTCCATCCTTTCCAGGCCATTGCGGAAAGACATTGCCCCAGGTTGGCTACCTTAAGGCATAGTGTGAACTATGCTTCAACCACAGTGGGCTCTCCGAAACCGATGTTACTGGTTAGAATAAGTAACAGGGCTCTAGCTGGCTGTCAGTGGCAGATGCAGGAGGGCGGGAAGGCAGCCAACTCTCCATAGGAAACAACCCAGGGTAATGGATTGGAGACAGAAGCCTGAAATCATCACGTGCAGAAATGTCACTAAGGGCCAATGTAGTACAAGTTCCGAAAGAGGCCCTGACAATTGACTAGGTGCTAGCTCACTCCTGCCAGGCCAGAAGAACACAATCCGCAGCCATCCTTCCCAGTCCATTGCGGAAAGACATTGTCCCAGGTTGGCTCCACTAAGGCATAGTGTGAACTATGCTTCTACCACAGTGGGCTCTCCGAAACCGATGTTACTGGTTAGAATAAGCAACAGGGCTCTAGCTGGCTGTCAGTAGCAGATGCAGGAGGGCGGGAAGGCAGCCAACTCTCCATAGGCAACAACCCAGGGTAATGGATTGGAGACAGAAGCCTGAAATCATCACGTGCAGAAATGTCACTAAGGGCCAATGTAGTACAAATTCCGCAATGGCCTGGAAAGGATGGCGGCGGATTGAGTTCTTCTGGCCTGGCAGGGGTGAGCTAGCACCTAGTCAATTGTCAGGGCCACTTTCGGAACTTGTACTACATTGGCCCTTAGTGACATTTCTGCACGTGATGATTTCAGGCTTCTGTCTCCAATCCATTACCCTGGGTTGTTTCCTATGGAGAGTTGGCTGCCTTCCCGCCCTCCTGCATCTGCCACTGACAGCCAGCTAGAGCCCTGTTGCTTATTCTAACCAGTAACATCGGTTTCGGATAGCCCACTGTGATAGAAGCGTAGTTCACATAATGCCTTAGTGTAACCAACCTGGGGCAATGTCTTTCTGCAATGGCCTGGGAAGGATGGCGGCGGATTGAGTTCTTCTGGCCTGGCAGCAGTGAGGTAGCACGTAGTCAATTGTCAAGGCCTCTTTCGGAACTTGTACTACGCTGCCCCTTAGTGACATTTCTGCACGTGATGATTTCAGGCTTCTGTCTCCAATCCATTACCCTGGGTTGTTTCCTATGGAGAGTTGGCTGCCTTCCCGCCCTCCTGCATCTGCCACTGACAGCCAGCTAGAGCCCTGTTGCTTATTCTAACCAGTAACATCGGTTTCGGAGAGCCCACTGTGATTGAAGCATAGTTCACACTATGCCTTAAGGTAGCCAACCTGGGGCAATGTCTTTCCGCAATGGCCTGGGAAGGATGGCGGCGGATTGAGTTCTTCTGGCCTGGCAGGGGTGAGCTAGCACCTAGTCAATTGTCAGGGCCTCTTTCGGAACTTGTACTACATTGGCCCTTAGTGACATTTCTTCACGTGATGATTTCAGGCTTATGTCTCCAATCCATTACCCTGGGTTGTTTCCTATGGAGAGTTGGCTGCCTTCCGGCTCTCCTGCATCTGCCACTGACAGCCAGCTAGAGCCCTGTTGCTTATTCTAACCAGTAACATCGGTTTCGGAGAGCCCACTGTGGTAGAAGCATAGTTCACACTATGCCTTAGTGTAACCAACCTGGGGCAATGTCTTTCTTCAATGGCCTGGGAAGGATGGCGGCGGATTGAGTTCTTCTGGCCTGGCAGGGGTGAGCTATCACCTAATCAATTGTCAGGGCCTCTTTCGGAATTTGTACTACATTGGCCCTTAGTGACATTTCTGCACGTGATGATTTCAGGCTTCTGTCTCCAATCCATTACCCTGGGTTGTTTCCTATGGAGAGTTGGCTGCCTTCCCGCCCTCCTGCATCTGCTACTGACAGCCAGCTAAAGCCCTGTTGCTTATTCTAACCAGTAACATCGGACTCGGAGAGCCCACTGTGGTTGAAGCATAGTTCACACTATGCCTTAGTGGAGCAACCTGGGACAATGTCTTTCCTCAATGGACTGGGAAGGATGGCTGCGGATTGTGTTCTTCTGGCCTGGCAGGAGTGAGCTAGCACCTAGTCAATTGTCAGGGCCTCTTTCGGAACTTGTACTACATTGGCCCTTAGTGACATTTCTGCACGTGATGATTTCAGGCTTCTGTCTCCAATCCATTACCCTGGGTTTTTTCCTATGGAGAGTTGGCTGCCTTCCCGCCCTCCTGCATCTGCCACTGAAAGCCAGCTAGAGCCCTGTTGCTTATTCTAACCAGTAACATCGGTTTCGGAGAGCCCACTGTGGTTGAAGCATAGTTCACACTATGCCTTAAGGTAGCCAACCTGGGGCAATGTCTTTCCGCAATGGCCTGGGAAGGATGGCGGCGGATTGAGTTCTTCTGGCCTGGCAGCAGTGAGGTAGCACGTAGTCAATTGTCAAGGCCTCTTTCGGAACTTGTACTACGCTGCCCCTTAGTGACATTTCTGCACGTGATGATTTCAGGCTTCTGTCTCCAATCCATTACCCTGGGTTGTTTCCTATGGAGAGTTGGCTGCCTTCCCGCCCTCCTGCATCTGCCTCTGACAGCCAGCTAGAGCCCTGTTGCTTATTCTAACCAGTAACATCGGTTTCGGAGAGCCCACTGTGATTGAAGCATAGTTCACACTATGCCTTAAGGTAGCCAACCTGGGGCAATGTCTTTCCGCAATGGCCTGGGAAGGATCGCGGCGGATTGAGTTCTTCTGGCCTGGCAGGGGTGAGCTAGCACCTAGTCAATTGTCAGGGCCTCTTTCGGAACTTGTACTACATTGGCCCTTAGTGACATTTCTTCACGTGATGATTTCAGGCTTCTGTCTCCAATCCATTACCCTGGGTTGTTTCCTATGGAGAGTTGGCTGCCTTCCGGCTCTCCTGCATCTGCCACTGACAGCCAGCTAGAGCCCTGTTGCTTATTCTAACCAGTAACATCGGTTTCGGAGAGCCCACTGTGGTAGAAGCATAGTTCACACTATGCCTTAGTGTAACCAACCTGGGGCAATGTCTTTCTGCAATGGCCTGGGAAGGATGGCGGCGGATTGAGTTCTTCTGGCCTGGCAGGGGTGAGCTATCACCTAATCAATTGTCAGGGCCTCTTTCGGAACTTGTACTACATTGGCCCTTAGTGACATTTCTGCACGTGATGATTTCAGGCTTCTGTCTCCAATCCATTACCCTGGGTTGTTTCCTATGGAGAGTTGGCTGCCTTCCCGCCCTCCTGCATCTGCTACTGACAGCCAGCTAGAGCCCTGTTGCTTATTCTAACCAGTAACATCGGTTTCGGATAGCCCACTGTGGTAGAAGCATAGTTCACACTATGCCTTAGTGGAGCCAACCTGGGACAATGTCTTTCCGCAATGGACTGGGAAGGATGGCGGCGGATTGAGTTCTTCTGGCCTGGCAGGGGTGAGCTAGCACCTAGTCAATTGTCAGGGCCTCTTTCGGAACTTGTACTACATTGGCCCTTAGTGACATTTCTTCACGTGATGATTTCAGGCTTCTGTCTCCAATCCATTACCCTGGGTTGTTTCCTATGGAGAGTTGGCTGCCTTCCCGCCCTCCTGCATCTGCCACTGACAGCCAGCTAGAGCCCTGTTGCTTATTCTAACCAGTAACATCGGTTTCGGATAGCCCACTGTGATAGAAGCGTAGTTCACATAATGCCTTAGTGTAACCAACCTGGGGCAATGTCTTTCTGCAATGGCCTAGGAAGGATGGCGGCGGATTGAGTTCTTCTGGCCTGGCAGCGGTGAGGTTGCACGTAGTCAATAGTCAAGGCCTCTTTCGGAACTTGTACTACGCTGACCCTTAGTGACATTTCTGCACGTGATGATTTCAGGCTTCTGTCTCCAATCCATTACCCTGGGTTGTTTCCTATGTAGAGTTGGCTGCCTTCCCGCCCTCCTGCATCTGCCACTGACAGCCAGCTAGAGCCCTGTTGCTTATTCTAACCAGTAACATCGGTTTCGGATAGCCCACTGTGATAGAAGCATAGTTCACATAATGCCTTAGTGTAACCAACCTGGGGCAATGTCTTTCTTCAATGGCCTGGGAAGGATGGCGGCGGATTGAGTTCTTCTGGCCTGGCAGGGGTGAGCTATCACCTAATCAATTGTCAGGGCCTCTTTCGGAATTTGTACTACATTGGCCCTTAGTGACATTTCTGCACGTGATGATTTCAGGCTTCTGTCTCCAATCCATTACCCTGGGTTGTTTCCTATGGAGAGTTGGCTGCCTTCCGGCTCTCCTGCATCTGCCACTGACAGCCAGCTAGAGCCCTGTTGCTTATTCTAACCAGTAACATCGGTTTCGGAGAGCCCACTGTGGTAGAAGCATAGTTCACACTATGCCTTAGTGGAGCCAACCTGGGACAATGTCTTTCCGCAATGGACTGGGAAGGATGGCTGCGGATTGTGTTCTTCTGGCCTGGCAGGAGTGAGCTAGCACCTAGTCAATTGTCAGGGCCTCTTTCGGAACTTGTACTACCTTGGCCCTTAGTGACATTTCTGCACGTGATGATTTCAGGCTTCTGTCTCCAATCCATTACCCTGGGTTGTTTCCTATGGAGAGTTGGCTGCCTTCCCGCCCTCCTGCATCTGCCACTGACAGCCAGCTAGAGCCCTGTTGCTTATTCTAACCAGTAACATCGGTTTCGGAGAGCCCACTGTGGTTGAAGCATAGTTCACACTATGCCTTAAGGTAGCCAACCTGGGGCAATGTCTTTCCGCAATGGCCTGGGAAGGATGGCGGCGGATTGAGTTCTTCTGGCCTGGCAGGGGTGAGCTAGCACCTAGTCAATTGTCAGGGCCTCTTTCGGAACTTGTACTACATTGGCCCTTAGTGACATTTCTTCACGTGATGATTTCAGGCTTCTGTCTCCAATCCATTACCCTGGGTTGTTTCCTATGGAGAGTTGGCTGCCTTCCCGCCCTCCTGCATCTGCCACTGACAGCCAGCTAGAGCCCTGTTGCTTATTCTAACCAGTAACATCGGTTTCGGATAGCCCACTGTGATAGAAGCGTAGTTCACATAATGCCTTAGTGTAACCAACCTGGGGCAATGTCTTTCTGCAATGGCCTGGGAAGGATGGCGGCGATTGAGTTCTTCTGGCCTGGCAGCGGTGAGGTAGCACGTAGTCAATTGTCAAGGCCTCTTTCGGAACTTGTACTACTCTGCCCCTTAGTGACATTTCTGCACGTGATGATTTCAGGCTTCTGTCTCCAATCCATTACCCTGGGTTGTTTCCTATGGAGAGTTGGCTGCCTTCCCGCCCTCCTGCATCTGCCACTGACAGCCAGCTAGAGCCCTGTTGCTTATTCTAACCAGTAACATCGGTTTCGGAGAGCCCACTGTGATTGAAGCATAGTTCACACTATGCCTTAAGGTAGCCAACCTGGGGCAATGTCTTTCCGCAATGGCCTGGGAAGGATGGCGGCGGATTGATTTCTTCTGGCCTGGCAGGGGTGAGCTAGCACCTAATCAATTGTCAGGGCCTCTTTCGGAACTTGTACTACATTGGCCCTTAGTGACATTTCTTCACGTGATGATTTCAGGCTTCTGTCTCCAATCCATTACCCTGGGTTGTTTCCTATGGAGAGTTGGCTGCCTTCCGGCTCTCCTGCATCTGCCACTGACAGCCAGCTAGAGCCCTGTTGCTTATTCTAACCAGTAACATCGGTTTCGGAGAGCCCACTGTGGTAGAAGCATAGTTCACACTATGCCTTAGTGTAACCAACCTGGGGCAATGTCTTTCTGCAATGGCCTGGGAAGGATGGCGGCGGATTGAGTTGTTCTGGCCTGGCAGGGGTGAGCTATCACCTAATCAATTGTCAGGGCCTCTTTCGGAATTTGTACTACATTGGCCCTTAGTGACATTTCTGCACGTGATGATTTCAGGCTTCTGTCTCCAATCCATTACCCTGGGTTGTTTCCTATGGAGAGTTGGCTGCCTTACCGCCCTCCTGCATCTGCTACTGACAGCCAGCTAGAGCCCTGTTGCTTATTCTAACCAGTAACATCGGTTTCGGAGAGCCCACTGTGGTAGAAGCATAGATCACACTATGCCTTAGTGGAGCCAACCTGGGACAATGTCTTTCCGCAATTGACTGGGAAGGATGGCTGCGGATTGTGTTCTTCTGGCCTGGCAGGAGTGAGCTAGCCCCTAGTCAATTGTCAGGGCCTCTTTCGGAACTTGTACTACATTGGCCCTTAGTGACATTTCTGCACGTGATGATTTCAGGCTTCTGTCTCCAATCCATTACCCTGGGTTGTTTCCTATGTAGTTGGCTGCCTTCCCGCCCTCCTGCATCTGCCACTGACAGCCAGCTAGAGCCCTGTTGCTTATTCTAACCAGTAACATCGGTTTCGGATAGCCCACTGTGATAGAAGCGTAGTTCACATAATGCCTTAGTGTAACCAACCTGGGGCAATGTCTTTCTGCAATGGCCTAGGAAGGATGGCGGCGGATTGAGTTCTTCTGGCCTGGCAGCGGTGAGGTTGCACGTAGTCAATAGTCAAGGCCTCTTTCGGAACTTGTACTACGCTGACCCTTAGTGACATTTCTGCACGTGATGATTTCAGGCTTCTGTCTCCAATCCATTACCCTGGGTTGTTTCCTATGTAGAGTTGGCTGCCTTCCCGCCCTCCTGCATCTGCCACTGACAGCCAGCTAGAGCCCTGTTGCTTATTCTAACCAGTAACATCGGTTTCGGATAGCCCACTGTGATAGAAGCATAGTTCACATAATGCCTTAGTGTAACCAACCTGGGGCAATGTCTTTCTTCAATGGCCTGGGAAGGATGGCGGCGGATTGAGTTCTTCTGGCCTGGCAGGGGTGAGCTATTACCTAATCAATTGTCAGGGCCTCTTTCGGAATTTGTACTACATTGGCCCTTAGTGACATTTCTGCACGTGATGATTTCAGGCTTCTGTCTCCAATCCATTACCCTGGGTTGTTTCCTATGGAGAGATGGCTGCCTTCCCGCCCTCCTGCATCTGCTACTGACAGCCAGCTAGAGCCCTGTTGCTTATTCTAACCAGTAACATCGGTTTCGGAGAGCCCACTGTGGTAGAAGCATAGTTCACACTATGCCTTAGTGGAGCCAACCTGGGACAATGTCTTTCCGCAATGGACTAGGAAGGATGGCTGCGGATTGTGTTCTTCTGGCCTGGCAGGAGTGAGCTAGCACCTAGTCAATTGTCAGGGCCTCTTTCGGAACTTGTACTACCTTGGCCCTTAGTGACATTTCTGCACGTGATGATTTCAGGCTTCTGTCTCCAATCCATTACCCTGGGTTGTTTCCTATGGAGAGTTGGCTGCCTTCCCGCCCTCCTGCATCTGCCACTGACAGCCAGCTAGAGCCCTGTTGCTTATTCTAACCAGTAACATCGGTTTCGGAGAGCCCACTGTGGTTGAAGCATAGTTCACACTATGCCTTAAGGTAGCCAACCTGGGGCAATGTCTTTCCGCAATGGCCTGGGAAGGATGGCGGCGGATTGAGTTCTTCTGGCCTGGCAGGGGTGAGCTAGCACCTAGTCAATTGTCAGGGCCTCTTTCGGAACTTGTACTACATTGGCCCTTAGTGACATTTCTGCACGTGATGATTTCAGGCTTCTGTCTCCAATCCATTACCCTGGGTTGTTTCCTATGGAGAGTTGGCTGCCTTCCCGCCCTCCTGCATCTGCCACTGACAGCCAGCTAGAGCCCTGTTGCTTATTCTAACCAGTAACATCGGTTTCGGATAGCCCACTGTGATAGAAGCGTAGTTCACATAATGCCTTAGTGTAACCAACCTGGGGCAATGTCTTTCTGCAATGGCCTGGGAAGGATGGCGGCGATTGAGTTCTTCTGGCCTGGCAGCGGTGAGGTAGCACGTAGTCAATTGTCAAGGCCTCTTTCGGAACTTGTACTACTCTGCCCCTTAGTGACATTTCTGCACGTGATGATTTCAGGCTTCTGTCTCCAATCCATTACCCTGGGTTGTTTCCTATGGAGAGTTGGCTGCCTTCCCGCCCTCCTGCATCTGCCACTGACAGCCAGCTAGAGCCCTGTTGCTTATTCTAACCAGTAACATCGGTTTCGGAGAGCCCACTGTGATTGAAGCATAGTTCACACTATGCCTTAAGGTAGCCAACCTGGGGCAATGTCTTTCCGCAATGGCCTGGGAAGGATGGCGGCGGATTGATTTCTTCTGGCCTGGCAGGGGTGAGCTAGCACCTAATCAATTGTCAGGGCCTCTTTCGGAACTTGTACTACATTGGCCCTTAGTGACATTTCTTCACGTGATGATTTCAGGCTTCTGTCTCCAATCCATTACCCTGGGTTGTTTCCTATGGAGAGTTGGCTGCCTTCCGGCTCTCCTGCATCTGCCACTGACAGCCAGCTAGAGCCCTGTTGCTTATTCTAACCAGTAACATCGGTTTCGGAGAGCCCACTGTGGTAGAAGCATAGTTCACACTATGCCTTAGTGTAACCAACCTGGGGCAATGTCTTTCTGCAATGGCCTGGGAAGGATGGCGGCGGATTGAGTTCTTCTGGCCTGGCAGGGGTGAGCTATCACCTAATCAATTGTCAGGGCCTCTTTCGGAATTTGTACTACATTGGCCCTTAGTGACATTTCTGCACGTGATGATTTCAGGCTTCTGTCTCCAATCCATTACCCTGGGTTGTTTCCTATGGAGAGTTGGCTGCCTTACCGCCCTCCTGCATCTGCTACTGACAGCCAGCTAGAGCCCTGTTGCTTATTCTAACCAGTAACATCGGTTTCGGAGAGCCCACTGTGGTAGAAGCATAGATCACACTATGCCTTAGTGGAGCCAACCTGGGACAATGTCTTTCCGCAATTGACTGGGAAGGATGGCTGCGGATTGTGTTCTTCTGGCCTGGCAGGAGTGAGCTAGCCCCTAGTCAATTGTCAGGGCCTCTTTCGGAACTTGTACTACATTGGCCCTTAGTGACATTTCTGCACGTGATGATTTCAGGCTTCTGTCTCCAATCCATTACCCTGGGTTGTTTCCTATGTAGTTGGCTGCCTTCCCGCCCTCCTGCATCTGCCACTGACAGCCAGCTAGAGCCCTGTTGCTTATTCTAACCAGTAACATCGGTTTCGGATAGCCCACTGTGATAGAAGCATAGTTCACATAATGCCTTAGTGTAACCAACCTGGGGCAATGTCTTTCTTCAATGGCCTGGGAAGGATGGCGGCGGATTGAGTTCTTCTGGCCTGGCAGGTGTGAGCTATCACCTAATCAATTGTCAGGGCCTCTTTCGTAATTTGTACTACATTCGCCCTTAGTGACATTTCTGCACGTGATGATTTCAGGCTTCTGTCTCCAATCCATTACCCTGGGTTGTTTCCTATGGAGAGATGGCTGCCTTCCCACCCTCCTGCATCTGCTACTGACAGCCAGCTAGAGCCCTGTTGCTTATTCTAACCAGTAACATCGGTTTCGGAGAGCCCACTGTGGTAGAAGCATAGTTCACACTATGCCTTAGTGGAGCCAACCCGGGACAATGTCTTTCCGCAATGGACTGGGAAGGATGGCTGCGGATTGTGTTCTTCTGGCCTGGCAGGAGTGAGCTAGCACCTACTCAATTGTCAGGGCCTCTTTCGGAACTTGTACTACATTGGCCCTTAGTGACATTTCTGCACGTGATGATTTCAGGCTTCTGTCTCCAATCCATTACCCTGGGTTGTTTCCTATGGAGAGTTGGCTGCCTTCCCGCCCTCCTGCATCTGCCACTGACAGCCAGCTAGAGCCCTGTTGCTTATTCTAACCAGTAACATCGGTTTCGGAGAGCCCACTGTGGTTGAAGCATAGTTCACACTATGCCTTAAGGTAGCCAACCTGGGGCAATGTCTTTCCGCAATGGCCTGGGAAGGATGGCGGCGGATTGAGTTCTTCTGGCCTGGCAGGGGTGAGCTAGCACCTAGTCAATTGTCAGGGCCTCTTTCGGAACTTGTACTACATAGGCCCTTAGTGACATTTCTGCACGTGATGATTTCAGGCTTCTGTCTCCAATCCATTACCCTGGGTTGTTTCCTATGGAGAGTTGGCTGCCTTCCGGCTCTCCTGCATCTGCCACTGACAGCCAGCTAGAGCCCTGTTGCTTATTCTAACCAGTAACATCGGTTTCGGAGAGCCCACTGTGGTAGAAGCATAGTTCACACTATGCCTTAGTGTAACCAACCTGGGGCAATGTCTTTCTGCAATGGCCTGGGAAGGATGGCGGCGGATTGAGTTCTTCTGGCCTGGCAGGGGTGAGCTATCACCTAATCAATTGTCAGGGCCTCTTTCGGAATTTGTACTACATTGGCCCTTAGTGACATTTCTGTACGTGATGATTTCAGGCTTCTGTCTCCAATCCATTACCCTGGGTTGTTTCCTATGGAGAGTTGGCTGCCTTCCCGCCCTCCTGCATCTGCTACTGACAGCCAGCTAGAGCCCTGTTGCTTATTCTTACCAGTAACATCGGTTTCGGAGAGCCCACTGTGGTAGAAGAATAGTTCACACTATGCCTTAGTGGAGCCAACCTGGGACAATGTCTTTCCGCAATTGACTGGGAAGGATGGCTGCGGATTGTGTTCTTCTGGCCTGGCAGGAGTGAGCTAGCCCCTAGTCAATTGTCAGGGCCTCTTTCGGAACTTGTACTACATTGGCCCTTAGTGACATTTCTGCACGTGATGATTTCAGGCTTCTGTCTCCAATCCATTACCCTGGGTTGTTTCCTATGTAGAGTTGGCTGCCTTCCCGCCCTCCTGCATCTGCCACTGACAGCCAGCTAGAGCCCTGTTGCTTATTCTAACCAGTAACATCGGTTTCGGATAGCCCACTGTTATAGAAGCATAGTTCACATAATGCCTTAGTGTAACCAACCTGGGGCAATGTCTTTCTTCAATGGCCTGGGAAGGATGGCGGCGGATTGAGTTCTTCTGGCCTGGCAGGGGTGAGCTATCACCTAATCAATTGTCAGGGCCTCTTTCGGAATTTGTACTACATTGGCCCTTAGTGACATTTCTGCACGTGATGATTTCAGGCTTCTGTCTCCAATCCATTACCCTGGGTTGTTTCCTATGGAGAGATGGCTGCCTTCCCGCCCTCCTGCATCTGCTACTGACAGCCAGCTAGAGCCCTGTTGCTTATTCTAACCAGTAACATCGGTTTCGGAGAGCCCACTGTGGTAGAAGCATAGTTCACACTATGCCTTAGTGGAGCCAACCCGGGACAATGTCTTTCCGCAATGGACTGGGAAGGATGGCTGCGGATTGTGTTCTTCTGGCCTGGCAGGAGTGAGCTAGCACCTAGTCAATTGTCAGGGCCTCTTTCGGAACTTGTACTACATTGGCCCTTAGTGACATTTCTGCACGTGATGATTTCAGGCTTCTGTCTCCAATCCATTACCCTGGGTTGTTTCCTATGGAGAGTTGGCTGCCTTCCCGCCCTCCTGCATCTGCCACTGACAGCCAGCTAGAGCCCTGTTGCTTATTCTAACCAGTAACATCGGTTTCGGATAGCCCACTGTTATAGAAGCATAGTTCACATAATGCCTTAGTGTAACCAACCTGGGGCAATGTCTTTCTTCAATGGCCTGGGAAGGATGGCGGCGGATTGAGTTCTTCTGGCCTGGCAGGGGTGAGCTATCACCTAATCAATTGTCAGGGCCTCTTTCGGAATTTGTACTACATTGGCCCTTAGTGACATTTCTGCACGTGATGATTTCAGGCTTCTGTCTCCAATCCATTACCCTGGGTTGTTTCCTATGGAGAGATGGCTGCCTTCCCGCCCTCCTGCATCTGCTACTGACAGCCAGCTAGAGCCCTGTTGCTTATTCTAACCAGTAACATCGGTTTCGGAGAGCCCACTGTGGTAGAAGCATAGTTCACACTATGCCTTAGTGGAGCCAACCCGGGACAATGTCTTTCCGCAATGGACTGGGAAGGATGGCTGCGGATTGTGTTCTTCTGGCCTGGCAGGAGTGAGCTAGCACCTAGTCAATTGTCAGGGCCTCTTTCGGAACTTGTACTACATTGGCCCTTAGTGACATTTCTGCACGTGATGATTTCAGGCTTCTGTCTCCAATCCATTACCCTGGGTTGTTTCCTATGGAGAGTTGGCTGCCTTCCCGCCCTCCTGCATCTGCCACTGACAGCCAGCTAGAGCCCTGTTGCTTATTCTAACCAGTAACATCGGTTTCGGAGAGCCCACTGTGGTTGAAGCATAGTTCACACTATGCCTTAAGGTAGCCAACCTGGGGCAATGTCTTTCCGCAATGACCTGGGAAGGATGGCGGCGGATTGAGTTCTTCTGGCCTGGCAGGGGTGAGCTAGCACCTAGTCAATTGTCAGGGCCTCTTTCGGAACTTGTACTACATTGGCCCTTAGTGACATTTCTGCACGTGATGATTTCAGGCTTCTGTCTCCAATCCATTACCCTGGGTTGTTTCCTATGGAGAGTTGGCTGCCTTCCCGCCCTCCTGCATCTGCCACTGACAGCCAGCTAGAGCCCTGTTGCTTATTCTAACCAGTAACATCGGTTTCGGATAGCCCACTGTGATAGAAGCGTAGTTCACATAATGCCTTAGTGTAACCAACCTGGGGCAATGTCTTTCTGCAATGGCCTGGGAAGGATGGCGGCGGATTGAGTTCTTCTGGCCTGGCAGCGGTGAGGTTGCACGTAGTCAATAGTCAAGGCCTCTTTCGGAACTTGTACTACGCTGACCCTTAGTGACATTTCTGCACGTGATGATTTCAGGCTTCTGTCTCCAATCCATTACCCTGGGTTGTTTCCTATGTAGAGTTGGCTGCCTTCCCGCCCTCCTGCATCTGCCACTGACAGCCAGCTAGAGCCCTGTTGCTTATTCTAACCAGTAACATCGGTTTCGGATAGCCCACTGTGATAGAAGCATAGTTCACATAATGCCTTAGTGTAACCAACCTGGGGCAATGTCTTTCTTCAATGGCCTGGGAAGGATGGCGGCGGATTGAGTTCTTCTGGCCTGGCAGGGGTGAGCTATCACCTAATCAATTGTCAGGGCCTCTTTCGGAATTTGTACTACATTGGCCCTTAGTGACATTTCTGCACGTGATGATTTCAGGCTTCTGTCTCCAATCCATTACCCTGGGTTGTTTCCTATGGAGAGATGGCTGCCTTCCCGCCCTCCTGCATCTGCTACTGACAGCCAGCTAGAGCCCTGTTGCTTATTCTAACCAGTAACATCGGTTTCGGAGAGCCCACTGTGGTAGAAGCATAGTTCACACTATGCCTTAGTGGAGCCAACCTGGGACAATGTCTTTCCGCAATGGACTGGGAAGGATGGCTGCGGATTGTGTTCTTCTGGCCTGGCAGGAGTGAGCTAGCACCTAGTCAATTGTCAGGGCCTCTTTCGGAACTTGTACTACCTTGGCCCTTAGTGACATTTCTGCACGTGATGATTTCAGGCTTCTGTCTCCAATCCATTACCCTGGGTTGTTTCCTATGGAGAGTTGGCTGCCTTCCCGCCCTCCTGCATCTGCCACTGACAGCCAGCTAGAGCCCTGTTGCTTATTCTAACCAGTAACATCGGTTTCGGAGAGCCCACTGTGGTTGAAGCATAGTTCACACTATGCCTTAAGGTAGCCAACCTGGGGCAATGTCTTTCCGCAATGGCCTGGGAAGGATGGCGGCGGATTGAGTTCTTCTGGCCTGGCAGGGGTGAGCTAGCACCTAGTCAATTGTCAGGGCCTCTTTCGGAACTTGTACTACATTGGCCCTTAGTGACATTTCTTCACGTGATGATTTCAGGCTTCTGTCTCCAATCCATTACCCTGGGTTGTTTCCTATGGAGAGTTGGCTGCCTTCCCGCCCTCCTGCATCTGCCACTGACAGCCAGCTAGAGCCCTGTTGCTTATTCTAACCAGTAACATCGGTTTCGGATAGCCCACTGTGATAGAAGCGTAGTTCACATAATGCCTTAGTGTAACCAACCTGGGGCAATGTCTTTCTGCAATGGCCTGGGAAGGATGGCGGCGATTGAGTTCTTCTGGCCTGGCAGCGGTGAGGTAGCACGTAGTCAATTGTCAAGGCCTCTTTCGGAACTTGTACTACTCTGCCCCTTAGTGACATTTCTGCACGTGATGATTTCAGGCTTCTGTCTCCAATCCATTACCCTGGGTTGTTTCCTATGGAGAGTTGGCTGCCTTCCCGCCCTCCTGCATCTGCCACTGACAGCCAGCTAGAGCCCTGTTGCTTATTCTAACCAGTAACATCGGTTTCGGAGAGCCCACTGTGATTGAAGCATAGTTCACACTATGCCTTAAGGTAGCCAACCTGGGGCAATGTCTTTCCGCAATGGCCTGGGAAGGATGGCGGCGGATTGATTTCTTCTGGCCTGGCAGGGGTGAGCTAGCACCTAATCAATTGTCAGGGCCTCTTTCGGAACTTGTACTACATTGGCCCTTAGTGACATTTCTTCACGTGATGATTTCAGGCTTCTGTCTCCAATCCATTACCCTGGGTTGTTTCCTATGGAGAGTTGGCTGCCTTCCGGCTCTCCTGCATCTGCCACTGACAGCCAGCTAGAGCCCTGTTGCTTATTCTAACCAGTAACATCGGTTTCGGAGAGCCCACTGTGGTAGAAGCATAGTTCACACTATGCCTTAGTGTAACCAACCTGGGGCAATGTCTTTCTGCAATGGCCTGGGAAGGATGGCGGCGGATTGAGTTCTTCTGGCCTGGCAGGGGTGAGCTATCACCTAATCAATTGTCAGGGCCTCTTTCGGAATTTGTACTACATTGGCCCTTAGTGACATTTCTGCACGTGATGATTTCAGGCTTCTGTCTCCAATCAATTACCCTGGGTTGTTTCCTATGGAGAGTTGGCTGCCTTACCGCCCTCCTGCATCTGCTACTGACAGCCAGCTAGAGCCCTGTTGCTTATTCTAACCAGTAACATCGGTTTCGGAGAGCCCACTGTGGTAGAAGCATAGATCACACTATGCCTTAGTGGAGCCAACCTGGGACAATGTCTTTCCGCAATTGACTGGGAAGGATGGCTGCGGATTGTGTTCTTCTGGCCTGGCAGGAGTGAGCTAGCCCCTAGTCAATTGTCAGGGCCTCTTTCGGAACTTGTACTACATTGGCCCTTAGTGACATTTCTGCACGTGATGATTTCAGGCTTCTGTCTCCAATCCATTACCCTGGGTTGTTTCCTATGTAGTTGGCTGCCTTCCCGCCCTCCTGCATCTGCCACTGACAGCCAGCTAGAGCCCTGTTGCTTATTCTAACCAGTAACATCGGTTTCGGATAGCCCACTGTGATAGAAGCATAGTTCACATAATGCCTTAGTGTAACCAACCTGGGGCAATGTCTTTCTGCAATGGCCTGGGAAGGATGGCGGCGGATTGAGTTCTTCTGGCCTGGCAGGTGTGAGCTATCACCTAATCAATTGTCAGGGCCTCTTTCGGAATTTGTACTACATTCGCCCTTAGTGACATTTCTGCACGTGATGATTTCAGGCTTCTGTCTCCAATCCATTACCCTGGGTTGTTTCCTATGGAGAGATGGCTGCCTTCCCGCCCTCCTGCATCTGCTACTGACAGCCAGCTAGAGCCCTGTTGCTTATTCTAACCAGTAACATCGGTTTCGGAGAGCCCACTGTGGTAGAAGCATAGTTCACACTATGCCTTAGTGGAGCCAACCCGGGACAATGTCTTTCCGCAATGGACTGGGAAGGATGGCTGCGGATTGTGTTCTTCTGGCCTGGCAGGAGTGAGCTAGCACCTAGTCAATTGTCAGGGCCTCTTTCGGAACTTGTACTACATTGGCCCTTAGTGACATTTCTGCACGTGATGATTTCAGGCTTCTGTCTCCAATCCATTACCCTGGGTTGTTTCCTATGGAGAGTTGGCTGCCTTCCCGCCCTCCTGCATCTGCCACTGACAGCCAGCTAGAGCCCTGTTGCTTATTCTAACCAGTAACATCGGTTTCGGAGAGCCCACTGTGGTTGAAGCATAGTTCACACTATGCCTTAAGGTAGCCAACCTGGGGCAATGTCTTTCCGCAATGGCCTGGGAAGGATGGCGGCGGATTGAGTTCTTCTGGCCTGGCACGGGTGAGCTAGCACCTAGTCAATTGTCAGGGCCTCTTTCGGAACTTGTACTACATTGGCCCTTAGTGACATTTCTTCACGTGATGATTTCAGGCTTCTGTCTCCAATCCATTACCCTGGGTTGTTTCCTATGGAGAGTTGGCTGCCTTCCGGCTCTCCTGCATCTGCCACTGACAGCCAGCTAGAGCCCTGTTGCTTATTCTAACCAGTAACATCGGTTTCGGAGAGCACACTGTGGTAGAAGCATAGTTCACACTATGCCTTAGTGTAACCAACCTGGGGCAATGTCTTTCTGCAATGGTTTGGGAAGGATGGCGGCGGATTGAGTTCTTCTGGCCTGGCAGGGGTGAGCTATCACCTAATCAATTGTCAGGGCCTCTTTCGGAATTTGTACTACATTGGCCCTTAGTGACATTTCTGCACGTGATGATTTCAGGCTTCTGTCTCCAATCCATTACCCTGGGTTGTTTCCTATGGAGAGTTGGCTGCCTTCCCGCCCTCCTGCATCTGCTACTGACAGCCAGCTAGAGCCCTGTTGCTTATTCTAACCAGTAACATCGGTTTCGGAGAGCCCACTGTGGTAGAAGCATAGTTCACACTATGCCTTAGTGGAGCCAACCTGGGACAATGTCTTTCCGCAATTGACTGGGAAGGATGGCTGCGGATTGTGTTCTTCTGGCCTTGCAGGAGTGAGCTAGCACCTAGTCAATTGTCAGGGCCTCTTTCGGAACTTGTACTACATTGGCCCTTAGTGACATTTCTGCACGTGATGATTTCAGGCTTCTGTCTCCAATCCATTACCCTGGGTTGTTTCCTATGGAGAGTTGGCTGCCTTCCCGCCCTCCTGCATCTGCCACTGACAGCCAGCTAGAGCCCTGTTGCTTATTCTAACCAGTAACATCGGTTTCGGATAGCCCACTGTGATAGAAGCGTAGTTCACATAATGCCTTAGTGTAACAAACCTGGGGCAATGTCTTTCTGCAATGGCCTGGGAAGGATGGCGGCGGATTGAGTTCTTCTGGCCTGGCAGCGGTGAGGTAGCACGTAGTCAATTGTCAAGGCCTCTTTCGGAACTTGTACTACGCTGCCCCTTAGTGACATTTCTGCACGTGATGATTTCAGGCTTCTGTCTCCAATCCATTACCCTGGGTTGTTTCCTATGGAGAGTTGGCTGCCTTCCCGCCCTCCTGCATCTGCCACTGACAGCCAGCTAGAGCCCTGTTGCTTATTCTAACCAGTAACATCGGTTTCGGAGAGCCCACTGTGATTGAAGCATAGTTCACACTATGCCTTAAGGTAGCCAACCTGGGGCAATGTCTTTCCGCAATGGCCTGGGAAGGATGGCGGCGGATTGAGTTCTTCTGGCCTGGCAGGGGTGAGCTAGCACCTAGTCAATTGTCAGGGCCTCTTTCGGAACTTGTACTACATTGGCCCTTAGTGACATTTCTTCACGTGATGATTTCAGGCTTCTGTCTCCAATCCATTACCCTGGGTTGTTTCCTATGGAGAGTTGGCTGCCTTCCGGCTCTCCTGCATCTGCCACTGACAGCCAGCTAGAGCCCTGTTGCTTATTCTAACCAGTAACATCGGTTTCGGAGAGCCCACTGTGGTAGAAGCATAGTTCACACTATGCCTTAGTGTAACCAACCTGGGGCAATGTCTTTCTGCAATGGCCTGGGAAGGATGGCGGCGGATTGAGTTCTTCTGGCCTGGCAGGGGTGAGCTATCACCTAATCAATTGTCAGGGCCTCTTTCGGAATTTGTACTACATTGGCCCTTAGTGACATTTCTGCACGTGATGATTTCAGGCTTCTGTCTCCAATCCATTACCCTGGGTTGTTTCCTATGGAGAGTTGGCTGCCTTCCCGCCCTCCTGCATCTGCTACTTACAGCCAGCTAGAGCCCTGTTGCTTATTCTAACCAGTAACATCGGTTTCGGAGAGCCCACTGTGGTAGAAGCATAGTTCACACTATGCCTTAGTGGAGCCAACCTGGGACAATGTCTTTCCGCAATTGACTGGGAAGGATGGCTGCGGATTGTGTTCTTCTGGCCTTGCAGGAGTGAGCTAGCACCTAGTCAATTGTCAGGGCCTCTTTCGGAACTTGTACTACATTGGCCCTTAGTGACATTTCTGCACGTGATGATTTCAGGCTTCTGTCTCCAATCCATTACCCTGGGTTGTTTCCTATGTAGAGTTGGCTGCCTTCCCGCCCTCCTGCATCTGCCACTGACAGCCAGCTAGAGCCCTGTTGCTTATTCTAACCAGTAACATCGGTTTCGGATAGCCCACTGTGATAGAAGCATAGTTCACATAATGCCTTAGTGTAACCAACCTGGGGCAATGTCTTTCTTCAATGGCCTGGGAAGGATGGCGGCGGATTGAGTTCTTCTGGCCTGGCAGGGGTGAGCTATCACCTAATCAATTGTCAGGGCCTCTTTCGGAATTTGTACTACATTGGCCCTTAGTGACATTTCTGCACGTGATGATTTCAGGCTTCTGTCTCCAATCCATTACCCTGGGTTGTTTCCTATGGAGAGATGGCTGCCTTCCAGCCCTCCTGCATCTGCTACTGACAGCCAGCTAGAGCCCTGTTGCTTATTCTAACCAGTAACATCGGTTTCGGAGAGCCCACTGTGGTAGAAGCATAGTTCACACTATGCCGTAGTGGAGCCAACCTGGGACAATGTCTTTCCGCAATGGACTGGGAAGGATGGCTGCGGATTGTGTTCTTCTGGCCTGGCAGGAGTGAGCTAGCACCTAGTCAATTGTCAGGGCCTCTTTCGGAACTTGTACTACATTGGCCCTTAGTGACATTTCTGCACGTGATGATTTCAGGCTTCTGTCTCCAATCCATTACCCTGGGTTGTTTCCTATGGAGAGTTGGCTGCCTTCCCGCCCTCCTGCATCTGCCACTGACAGCCAGCTAGAGCCCTGTTGCTTATTCTAACCAGTAACATCGGTTTCGGAGAGCCCACTGTGGTTGAAGCATAGTTCACACTATGCCTTAAGGTAGCCAACCTGGGGCAATGTCTTTCCGCAATGGCCTGGGAAGGATGGCGGCGGATTGAGTTCTTCTGGCCTGGCAGGGGTGAGCTAGCACCTAGTCAATTGTCAGGGCCTCTTTCGGAACTTGTACTAGATTGGCCCTTAGTGACATTTCTGCACGTGATGATTTCAGGCTTCTGTCTCCAATCCATTACCCTGGGTTGTTTCCTATGGAGAGTTGGCTGCCTTCCCGCCCTCCTGCATCTGCTACTGACAGCCAGCTAGAGCCCTGTTGCTTATTCTAACCAGTAACATCGGTTTCGGAGAGCCCACTGTGGTAGAAGCATAGTTCACACTATGCCTTAGTGGAGCCAACCTGGGACAATGTCTTTCCGCAATGGCCTGGGAAGGATGGCGGCGGATTGAGTTCTTCTGGCCTGGCAGGGGTGAGCTAGCACCTAGTCAATTGTCAGGGCCTCTTTCGGAACTTGTACTAGATTGGCCCTTAGTGACATTTCTGCACGTGATGATTTCAGGCTTCTGTCTCCAATCCATTACCCTGGGTTGTTTCCTATGGAGAGTTGGCTGCCTTCCCGCCCTCCTGCATCTGCTACTGACAGCCAGCTAGAGCCCTGTTGCTTATTCTAACCAGTAACATCGGTTTCGGAGAGCCCACTGTGGTAGAAGCATAGTTCACACTATGCCTTAGTGGAGCCAACCTGGGACAATGTCTTTCCGCAATTGACTGGGAAGGATGGCTGCGGATTGTGTTCTTCTGGCCTGGCAGGAGTGAGCTAGCACCTAGTCAATTGTCAGGGCCTCTTTCGGAACTTGTACTACATTGGCCCTTAGTGACATTTCTGCACGTGATGATTTCAGGCTGTCTCCAATCCATTATCCTGGGTTGTTTCCTATGGAGAGTTGGCTGCCTTCCCGCCCTCCTGCATCTGCCACTGACAGCCACCTAGAGCCCTGTTGCTTATTCTAACCAGTAACATCGGTTTCGGAGAGCCCACTGTGGTTGAAGCATAGTTCACACTATGCCTTAGTGGAGCCAACCTGGGACAATGTCTTTCCGCAATGGCCTGGGAAGGATGGCGGCGGATTGAGTTCTTCTGGCCTGGCAGGGGTGAGCTAGCCCCTAGTCAATTGTCAGGGCCTCTTTCGGAACTTGTACTACATTGGCCCTTAGTGACATTTCTGCACGTGATGATTTCAGGCTTCTGTCTCCAATCCATTACCCTGGGTTGTTTCCTATGTAGTTGGCTGCCTTCCCGCCCTCCTGCATCTGCCACTGACAGCCAGCTAGAGCCCTGTTGCTTATTCTAACCAGTAACATCGGTTTCGGATAGCCCACTGTGATAGAAGCATAGTTCACATAATGCCTTAGTGTA
Organism: Aspidoscelis tigris stejnegeri; assembly: GCA_023333525.1. Taxonomy (NCBI): domain Eukaryota; kingdom Metazoa; phylum Chordata; class Lepidosauria; order Squamata; family Teiidae; genus Aspidoscelis; species Aspidoscelis tigris. Next base: position 7,865 of record JALMGA010000036.1, on the reverse strand, counting down.
ACCAACCTGGGGCAATGTCTTTCCTCAATGGCCTGGGAAGGATGGCGGCGGATTGAGTTCTTCTGGCCTGGCAGGTGTGAGCTATCACCTAATCAATTGTCAGGGCCTCTTTCGGAATTTGTACTACATTCGCCCTTAGTGACATTTCTGCACGTGATGATTTCAGGCTTCTGTCTCCAATCCATTACCCTGGGTTGTTTCCTATGGAGAGATGGCTGCCTTCCCGCCCTCCTGCATCTGCTACTGACAGCCAGCTAGAGCCCTGTTGCTTATTCTAACCAGTAACATCGGTTTCGGAGAGCCCACTGTGGTAGAAGCATAGTTCACACTATGCCTTAGTGGAGCCAACCCGGGACAATGTCTTTCCGCAATGGACTGGGAAGGATGGCTGCGGATTGTGTTCTTCTGGCCTGGCAGGAGTGAGCTAGCACCTAGTCAATTGTCAGGGCCTCTTTCGGAACTTGTACTACATTGGCCCTTAGTGACATTTCTGCACGTGATGATTTCAGGCTTCTGTCTCCAATCCATTACCCTGGGTTGTTTCCTATGGAGAGTTGGCTGCCTTCCCGCCCTCCTGCATCTGCCACTGACAGCCAGCTAGAGCCCTGTTGCTTATTCTAACCAGTAACATCGGTTTCGGAGAGCCCACTGTGGTTGAAGCATAGTTCACACTATGCCTTAAGGTAGCCAACCTGGGGCAATGTCTTTCCGCAATGGCCTGGGAAGGATGGCGGCGGATTGAGTTCTTCTGGCCTGGCAGGGGTGAGCTAGCACCTAGTCAATTGTCAGGGCCTCTTTCGGAACTTGTACTACATTGGCCCTTAGTGACATTTCTTCACGTGATGATTTCAGGCTTCTGTCTCCAATCCATTACCCTGGGTTGTTTCCTATGGAGAGTTGGCTGCCTTCCGGCTCTCCTGCATCTGCCACTGACAGCCAGCTAGAGCCCTGTTGCTTATTCTAACCAGTAACATCGGTTTCGGAGAGCACACTGTGGTAGAAGCATAGTTCACACTATGCCTTAGTGTAACCAACCTGGGGCAATGTCTTTCTGCAATGGTTTGGGAAGGATGGCGGCGGATTGAGTTCTTCTGGCCTGGCAGGGGTGAGCTATCACCTAATCAATTGTCAGGGCCTCTTTCGGAATTTGTACTACATTGGCCCTTAGTGACATTTCTGCACGTGATGATTTCAGGCTTCTGTCTCCAATCCATTACCCTGGGTTGTTTCCTATGGAGAGTTGGCTGCCTTCCCGCCCTCCTGCATCTGCTACTGACAGCCAGCTAGAGCCCTGTTGCTTATTCTAACCAGTAACATCGGTTTCGGAGAGCCCACTGTGGTAGAAGCATAGTTCACACTATGCCTTAGTGGAGCCAACCTGGGACAATGTCTTTCCGCAATTGACTGGGAAGGATGGCTGCGGATTGTGTTCTTCTGGCCTTGCAGGAGTGAGCTAGCACCTAGTCAATTGTCAGGGCCTCTTTCGGAACTTGTACTACATTGGCCCTTAGTGACATTTCTGCACGTGATGATTTCAGGCTTCTGTCTCCAATCCATTACCCTGGGTTGTTTCCTATGGAGAGTTGGCTGCCTTCCCGCCCTCCTGCATCTGCCACTGACAGCCAGCTAGAGCCCTGTTGCTTATTCTAACCAGTAACATCGGTTTCGGATAGCCCACTGTGATAGAAGCGTAGTTCACATAATGCCTTAGTGTAACAAACCTGGGGCAATGTCTTTCTGCAATGGCCTGGGAAGGATGGCGGCGGATTGAGTTCTTCTGGCCTGGCAGCGGTGAGGTAGCACGTAGTCAATTGTCAAGGCCTCTTTCGGAACTTGTACTACGCTGCCCCTTAGTGACATTTCTGCACGTGATGATTTCAGGCTTCTGTCTCCAATCCATTACCCTGGGTTGTTTCCTATGGAGAGTTGGCTGCCTTCCCGCCCTCCTGCATCTGCCACTGACAGCCAGCTAGAGCCCTGTTGCTTATTCTAACCAGTAACATCGGTTTCGGAGAGCCCACTGTGATTGAAGCATAGTTCACACTATGCCTTAAGGTAGCCAACCTGGGGCAATGTCTTTCCGCAATGGCCTGGGAAGGATGGCGGCGGATTGAGTTCTTCTGGCCTGGCAGGGGTGAGCTAGCACCTAGTCAATTGTCAGGGCCTCTTTCGGAACTTGTACTACATTGGCCCTTAGTGACATTTCTTCACGTGATGATTTCAGGCTTCTGTCTCCAATCCATTACCCTGGGTTGTTTCCTATGGAGAGTTGGCTGCCTTCCGGCTCTCCTGCATCTGCCACTGACAGCCAGCTAGAGCCCTGTTGCTTATTCTAACCAGTAACATCGGTTTCGGAGAGCCCACTGTGGTAGAAGCATAGTTCACACTATGCCTTAGTGTAACCAACCTGGGGCAATGTCTTTCTGCAATGGCCTGGGAAGGATGGCGGCGGATTGAGTTCTTCTGGCCTGGCAGGGGTGAGCTATCACCTAATCAATTGTCAGGGCCTCTTTCGGAATTTGTACTACATTGGCCCTTAGTGACATTTCTGCACGTGATGATTTCAGGCTTCTGTCTCCAATCCATTACCCTGGGTTGTTTCCTATGGAGAGTTGGCTGCCTTCCCGCCCTCCTGCATCTGCTACTTACAGCCAGCTAGAGCCCTGTTGCTTATTCTAACCAGTAACATCGGTTTCGGAGAGCCCACTGTGGTAGAAGCATAGTTCACACTATGCCTTAGTGGAGCCAACCTGGGACAATGTCTTTCCGCAATTGACTGGGAAGGATGGCTGCGGATTGTGTTCTTCTGGCCTTGCAGGAGTGAGCTAGCACCTAGTCAATTGTCAGGGCCTCTTTCGGAACTTGTACTACATTGGCCCTTAGTGACATTTCTGCACGTGATGATTTCAGGCTTCTGTCTCCAATCCATTACCCTGGGTTGTTTCCTATGTAGAGTTGGCTGCCTTCCCGCCCTCCTGCATCTGCCACTGACAGCCAGCTAGAGCCCTGTTGCTTATTCTAACCAGTAACATCGGTTTCGGATAGCCCACTGTGATAGAAGCATAGTTCACATAATGCCTTAGTGTAACCAACCTGGGGCAATGTCTTTCTTCAATGGCCTGGGAAGGATGGCGGCGGATTGAGTTCTTCTGGCCTGGCAGGGGTGAGCTATCACCTAATCAATTGTCAGGGCCTCTTTCGGAATTTGTACTACATTGGCCCTTAGTGACATTTCTGCACGTGATGATTTCAGGCTTCTGTCTCCAATCCATTACCCTGGGTTGTTTCCTATGGAGAGATGGCTGCCTTCCAGCCCTCCTGCATCTGCTACTGACAGCCAGCTAGAGCCCTGTTGCTTATTCTAACCAGTAACATCGGTTTCGGAGAGCCCACTGTGGTAGAAGCATAGTTCACACTATGCCGTAGTGGAGCCAACCTGGGACAATGTCTTTCCGCAATGGACTGGGAAGGATGGCTGCGGATTGTGTTCTTCTGGCCTGGCAGGAGTGAGCTAGCACCTAGTCAATTGTCAGGGCCTCTTTCGGAACTTGTACTACATTGGCCCTTAGTGACATTTCTGCACGTGATGATTTCAGGCTTCTGTCTCCAATCCATTACCCTGGGTTGTTTCCTATGGAGAGTTGGCTGCCTTCCCGCCCTCCTGCATCTGCCACTGACAGCCAGCTAGAGCCCTGTTGCTTATTCTAACCAGTAACATCGGTTTCGGAGAGCCCACTGTGGTTGAAGCATAGTTCACACTATGCCTTAAGGTAGCCAACCTGGGGCAATGTCTTTCCGCAATGGCCTGGGAAGGATGGCGGCGGATTGAGTTCTTCTGGCCTGGCAGGGGTGAGCTAGCACCTAGTCAATTGTCAGGGCCTCTTTCGGAACTTGTACTAGATTGGCCCTTAGTGACATTTCTGCACGTGATGATTTCAGGCTTCTGTCTCCAATCCATTACCCTGGGTTGTTTCCTATGGAGAGTTGGCTGCCTTCCCGCCCTCCTGCATCTGCTACTGACAGCCAGCTAGAGCCCTGTTGCTTATTCTAACCAGTAACATCGGTTTCGGAGAGCCCACTGTGGTAGAAGCATAGTTCACACTATGCCTTAGTGGAGCCAACCTGGGACAATGTCTTTCCGCAATGGCCTGGGAAGGATGGCGGCGGATTGAGTTCTTCTGGCCTGGCAGGGGTGAGCTAGCACCTAGTCAATTGTCAGGGCCTCTTTCGGAACTTGTACTAGATTGGCCCTTAGTGACATTTCTGCACGTGATGATTTCAGGCTTCTGTCTCCAATCCATTACCCTGGGTTGTTTCCTATGGAGAGTTGGCTGCCTTCCCGCCCTCCTGCATCTGCTACTGACAGCCAGCTAGAGCCCTGTTGCTTATTCTAACCAGTAACATCGGTTTCGGAGAGCCCACTGTGGTAGAAGCATAGTTCACACTATGCCTTAGTGGAGCCAACCTGGGACAATGTCTTTCCGCAATTGACTGGGAAGGATGGCTGCGGATTGTGTTCTTCTGGCCTGGCAGGAGTGAGCTAGCACCTAGTCAATTGTCAGGGCCTCTTTCGGAACTTGTACTACATTGGCCCTTAGTGACATTTCTGCACGTGATGATTTCAGGCTGTCTCCAATCCATTATCCTGGGTTGTTTCCTATGGAGAGTTGGCTGCCTTCCCGCCCTCCTGCATCTGCCACTGACAGCCAGCTAGAGCCCTGTTGCTTATTCTAACCAGTAACATCGGTTTCGGAGAGCCCACTGTGGTTGAAGCATAGTTCACACTATGCCTTAGTGGAGCCAACCTGGGACAATGTCTTTCCGCAATGGCCTGGGAAGGATGGCGGCGGATTGAGTTCTTCTGGCCTGGCAGGGGTGAGCTAGCACCTAGTCAATTGTCAAGGCCTCTTTCGGAACTTGTACTACGCTGCCCCTTAGTGACATTTCTGCACGTGATGATTTCAGGCTTCTGTCTCCAATCCATTACCCTGGGTTGTTTCCTATGGAGAGTTGGCTGCCTTCCGGCCCTCCTGCATCTGCCACTGACAGCCAGCTAGAGCCCAGTTGCTTATTCTAACCAGTAACATCGGTTTCGGAGAGCCCACTGTGGTTGAAGCATAGTTCACACTATGCCTTAGTGGAGCCAACCCGGGACAATGTCTTTCCGCAATGGACTGGGAAGGATGGCTGCGGATTGTGTTCTTCTGGCCTGGCAGGAGTGAGCTAGCACCTAGTCAATTGTCAGGGCCTCTTTCGGAACTTGTACTACATTGGCCCTTAGTGACATTTCTGCACGTGATGATTTCAGGCTTCTGTCTCCAATCCATTACCCTGGGTTGTTTCCTATGGAGAGTTGGCTGCCTTCCCGCCCTCCTGCATCTGCCACTGACAGCCAGCTAGAGCCCTGTTGCTTATTCTAACCAGTAACATCGGTTTCGGAGAGCCCACTGTGGTTGAAGCATAGTTCACACTATGCCTTAAGGTAGCCAACCTGGGGCAATGTCTTTCCGCAATGGCCTGGGAAGGATGGCGGCGGATTGAGTTCTTCTGGCCTGGCAGGGGTGAGCTATCACCTAATCAATTGTCAGGGCCTCTTTCGGAATTTGTACTACATTGGCCCTTAGTGACATTTCTGCACGTGATGATTTCAGGCTTCTGTCTCCAATCCATTACCCTGGGTTGTTTCCTATGGAGAGTTGGCTGCCTTCCCGCCCTCCTGCATCTGCTACTGACAGCCAGCTAGAGCCCTGTTGCTTATTCTAACCAGTAACATCGGTTTCGGAGAGCCCACTGTGGTAGAAGCATAGTTCACACTATGCCTTAGTGGAGCCAACCTGGGACAATGTCTTTCCGCAATTGACTGGGAAGGATGGCTGCGGATTGTGTTCTTCTGGCCTTGCAGGAGTGAGCTAGCACCTAGTTAATTGTCAGGGCCTCTTTCGGAACTTGTACTACATTGGCCCTTAGTGACATTTCTGCACGTGATGATTTCAGGCTTCTGTCTCCAATCCATTACCCTGGGTTGTTTCCTATGGAGAGTTGGCTGCCTTCCCGCCCTCCTGCATCTGCCACTGACAGCCAGCTAGAGCCCTGTTGCTTATTCTAACCAGTAACATCGGTTTCGGATAGCCCACTGTGATAGAAGCGTAGTTCACATAATGCCTTAGTGTAACAAACCTGGGGCAATGTCTTTCTGCAATGGCCTGGGAAGGATGGCGGCGGATTGAGTTCTTCTGGCCTGGCAGCGGTGAGGTAGCACGTAGTCAATTGTCAAGGCCTCTTTCGGAACTTGTACTACGCTGCCCCTTAGTGACATTTCTGCACGTGATGATTTCAGGCTTCTGTCTCCAATCCATTACCCTGGGTTGTTTCCTATGGAGAGTTGGCTGCCTTCCCGCCCTCCTGCATCTGCCACTGACAGCCAGCTAGAGCCCTGTTGCTTATTCTAACCAGTAACATCGATTTCGGAGAGCCCACTGTGATTGAAGCATAGTTCACACTATGCCTTAAGGTAGCCAACCTGGGGCAATGTCTTTCCGCAATGGCCTGGGAAGGATGGCGGCGGATTGAGTTCTTCTGGCCTGGCAGGGGTGAGCTAGCACCTAGTCAATTGTCAGGGCCTCTTTCGGAACTTGTACTACATTGGCCCTTAGTGACATTTCTTCACGTGATGATTTCAGGCTTCTGTCTCCAATCCATTACCCTGGGTTGTTTCCTATGGAGAGTTGGCTGCCTTCCGGCTCTCCTGCATCTGCCACTGACAGCCAGCTAGAGCCCTGTTGCTTATTCTAACCAGTAACATCGGTTTCGGAGAGCCCACTGTGGTAGAAGCATAGTTCACACTATGCCTTAGTGTAACCAACCTGGGGCAATGTCTTTCTGCAATGGCCTGGGAAGGATGGCGGCGGATTGAGTTCTTCTGGCCTGGCAGGGGTGAGCTATCACCTAATCAATTGTCAGGGCCTCTTTCGGAATTTGTACTACATTGGCCCTTAGTGACATTTCTGCACGTGATGATTTCAGGCTTCTGTCTCCAATCCATTACCCTGGGTTGTTTCCTATGGAGAGTTGGCTGCCTTCCCGCCCTCCTGCATCTGCTACTTACAGCCAGCTAGAGCCCTGTTGCTTATTCTAACCAGTAACATCGGTTTCGGAGAGCCCACTGTGGTAGAAGCATAGTTCACACTATGCCTTAGTGGAGCCAACCTGGGACAATGTCTTTCCGCAATTGACTGGGAAGGATGGCTGCGGATTGTGTTCTTCTGGCCTTGCAGGAGTGAGCTAGCACCTAGTCAATTGTCAGGGCCTCTTTCGGAACTTGTACTACATTGGCCCTTAGTGACATTTCTGCACGTGATGATTTCAGGCTTCTGTCTCCAATCCATTACCCTGGGTTGTTTCCTATGTAGAGTTGGCTGCCTTCCCGCCCTCCTGCATCTGCCACTGACAGCCAGCTAGAGCCCTGTTGCTTATTCTAACCAGTAACATCGGTTTCGGATAGCCCACTGTGATAGAAGCATAGTTCACATAATGCCTTAGTGTAACCAACCTGGGGCAATGTCTTTCTTCAATGGCCTGGGAAGGATGGCGGCGGATTGAGTTCTTCTGGCCTGGCAGGGGTGAGCTATCACCTAATCAATTGTCAGGGCCTCTTTCGGAATTTGTACTACATTGGCCCTTAGTGACATTTCTGCACGTGATGATTTCAGGCTTCTGTCTCCAATCCATTACCCTGGGTTGTTTCCTATGGAGAGATGGCTGCCTTCCAGCCCTCCTGCATCTGCTACTGACAGCCAGCTAGAGCCCTGTTGCTTATTCTAACCAGTAACATCGGTTTCGGAGAGCCCACTGTGGTAGAAGCATAG